>VZUI01095586.1:0-17853 GCA_013401135.1 Cettia cetti | reverse complement strand
ATCCATCCATCCATCCATCCATCCATCCATCCATCCATCCATCCATCCATCCATCCATCCATCCATCCTTCCATCCAAGCATTTTTCCAAGGAAATCCCCCTCCAAACCCATCCCTGACCTGCATCTTCTGGGTGGCCAAAAAAACCAAACCCAAAATGGGAATTTCTTCCCCTCCACGTGCTGAAAAACCACTTGGAGCTGGCACTGGGAGCAGCTTCCACCTCTATTCCTGGGAATTCTGGCTTGTCTGGGCCTTAAATCCAGGCATTTGATCCCTAAAAACACCAGGGGGGAACCATGGGATGCTCCCGAGCTTTTCCTGCACGGAGAAGACAAAGCTCTGGAGCTCCAGGACTCATTTCTCTGGGATGAGGATCCCACGGAGAGCTGATGCCAGAGCCCCAGCTGGGCCTGGAAGGGGCAGGAAGGGAAAAATCCAAACGCTCCCAGAGCATCCCTGCTCAAATCCCGAACAAAACCAGCCCAGCAGTTGTGGAGAAAGGAGAGGAGAGGAGAGGAGAGGAGAGGAGAGGAGAGGAGAGGAGAGGAGAGGGAAGCAGATGCTGAGTGCCCACAGGAGCTGGCCAAGGATGCATGGAGGGGAGGGGGAAAACCGGGAAAACAAAGCCAGGCGCTGGAAACTCAAGCAGGAATCCAGATGGAGCCGTCCAGACCCCGCTGCTCGGCTGTGGCTGACGCGCGAATCCCATCCCTCATCCTCCCCTTCCCTCCGCTCCCCGGCAGGGAACAACTGCCAGGTGTCACCGCTGCTCCGGAGCCTCCCTCGGCTCCCGGGGGTTTTTTTGGGATTTACTGAGGAGAACAAAGCGGCGGTGACGGGAATGGTGGGGTGGGAAGAGCTCTTCCGAAAGGGCTCATCCCAAATTTCTGTCATCCCTGGCGTTATCAGCATCCCTTTATCAGCGTCCCCTTCTCAGCCGAGCTCTGCTTCCCCTTTGCTCTTTTCAATCCGAGATTTTTCCAGAGAAAGCCGGGCCGGGCCTCCCCCGGGTTGGATTCAGCCCTCTGGAAATTCATCCCTCTGATTAGACGGCAGCCCTGGGGAGGAGAGGATATTTTTGCTGGCAATCGCTGGGAATTCTGGCGCCGTCCAGTTTAAGGGGGATTAAAAAAAAGGGAAAAGGGAAGGGGGAGGAGGAGAGGGGGAAGGGAGGGATAAAGGAAATGTCCTTTGAAATCGGGAGTGACGCGTTCACAAAGGAGAACATCGGCACCAGCTCGGTGCTTCCAATTACAAAAGAGCTCCCAGGGATGAGGCCGGAATTGCTCCAGCCCTGGAAGTGTGGGATGCTGGATGAAATCCCTGTTTCCAGTCTTTTCCAGCATTCCACAAGGATTTCTGCCCACAAACGCAGCCGGGCACTCCCTGGGGATGGCCAGGGATGAAGCAGGAGCGGCTGGAATCCCTCAGAGGCTCCTGGGGAGGAGGGGAGGGAGGGAATGGAGCAGGTGGGAATGTCCCAAGGAAAGGCCTTGGAGCCTTCCAAGGAATCCCAAAGAAATTTCCTTGGAAATTTCCTTCCAAGGAAGCCACGGGGAGCTCCTTCCACACCTCCCCCAGGTGCCTGATTCCCTCCAGCCCACGTGGAAATCCAAGATTTATTCATGGAGATCGCCCAGAGCTCCCATTCCCAGATTCCTCATCTCCCAGTGCTTCCCAAAAATCTGACTTCAAACCCATGGAATTCTGGAATTAGATCGGAAGGGACCTTAAAGCTCATCCCATTCCATGGGCAGGGACTCCTCCCACTATCCCAGGCTGCTCCAAGCCCCCTCCAAGCTTGGACAAATCCCGGGACGGGGCAGCCCCAGCGGAGGATGGATTTTCCCCTTTCCACGTCCCCAAAGTCTGACCTGTCCCCATCCTTTTAGGAATGGTCCTTGGAAGCAGCAGCGGATCCGAGCGGGGAGGGAGCTCGGGATGGAGCCAGGGGAGGGGATTCCTGGGATCCAGCAGCTCCATCCCCCTCTGGAATGTTCCCAGCATCCTCCAGGAGCCAGTGACAACATGAACACCTCATTGTCTTAATTAGCAAAGTGATTAATGGGGCTTATCCCTAAATCCCTCCCATTCCTCCAAGCTGGGGATGGGATCAATGGGATGGGATAATGGGATGGGATAACGGGATGGGATAACAGGATGGGATAACGGGATGGGATAATGGGATGGGATGGGATCCATGGGATGGGATCCATGGGATGGGATCCATGGGATGGGATGGGAAAACCAGGAATGCACAGGAAAACGCACCAGCACTCCCTTTGCAGACATCCCTCAATTCCCAGGATTTAAGCAGAGCAGGAGATCCTGCACATTCCCGACCGGTGGGGTGTGGGATGCCCACGGACAAGGAGGAACCCACCGCGCCCGGACTGGCGGCGCTTTGCAACATCTTGTCCATGAAAAATTCAGCAGCTCCAGTTGTTCCTGGGAACGCAGCAAATTCCTTCCCACTCCCTTCCCGGCTCTGGCCATGCCTTATTTATGACATTCCAGGACAATTTACAGTTGGAATATGACGCTGCCTCTCCTTGTTAACCCAGGAGGGCTCCAAGGGCGAAGAATTCCCAGCTGGCCCCATCTGGAGCGGCGGAATTTTGCTGAATCCGGAGCTTTTCCTCCTGGAAAGCTGAGCAGGGGTTTTATTTTTTATTTAAACGGGAATAAGTGTTTGGCATGGGTTTAACAGCAGCCAGGGAATGGGATGTGACAGCCGGAGTCGGCGCCGCGCTTCCAAGGAAAATGGGCCTTTGGGAAGGGGGAAAAAGGGTTGGGGGAGCCTTGTGCTGAGTTTTCCTTGGATATTCAGCTTTGCTTCCCAAAAATCCACCAGCTGAACGCCAGCAGGGTTAAACCTCCCAGCCCCTCCACTGCCTTCCCAAAAGTCATCCTGGCTTTTGGAAAACAGGAGTATTCCCTAAAATAAACCTGGGAAAGTTGGCGTCACCCCCGGGCGAGGAGGAGCCCGGCTGGCAGGGAGCGAATGGCATTAATCCCGGGAAAATGGGATATTAACGGGCCGAGCAGACAATTAAGAGCCAGTAATTAAAATTCCTCTTCCCTCACAAACATCTCATTAGGCGCCACTTCCCTCCCTCATTTCCATAAGTGGGAGGGAACGATTCCGCAGCTGGATCTGGAATTATTCCTTTAGGGGTGGCTGCCGAGGCCAAACCAGCTCCTAAATTTTTAGGGATGGGAAGAAAATGTATGGAATGTCCAGCCAGTGCTTTGGGTCCGTTTTTCTCTGACAAATGGGATATGGAACCTGCCGGATCCGATGGATGCATCCCGAGCCTTGTTAGCTCTTTGTGATGGGAATCAATGGTTTGGATCGATCCTTGGGATCAATCCATGGATTGAGCGTGGCCCCTTTGGCCTCTCGGCCCCTTTTAAACGAAGATGAAGTGAGGGAACCACTGCATGTTGGGACAGCCGGGCCCCGGGGCTGCTTCCGGTCACATTCTGTGGGCAAAACCTGTCGGAAGTACGGAGCAATGGAATTTTATGGATCAACTTGGCCTGGAGAAGCTGAGCCTGTTCCTTCCCTTGGAAGCGTCCAAGGCCTGGTTGGGCTTGGAGCAATCTGGGATAGTGGAAGGTGTCCCTGTCCATGGCAGGGAATGGGATGGGATTTAAGCTCCCTCTGATCCAAGCCATTCCGTGATTCCCTATTTTTATAAAATATGGATAAAACCAATCCCCAAACCCAGCTTCCAAGGATTTCAACACCTAAATCCCATCGAGACGGAATTTTCAACCACTGTCCAGCTTCTCTTTTTTTTTGAATCCCAGATTCCTCCTAAGAAAAATATCCCAAAGAAAAGATATCCCAAAATACCCCAAAGTCCAAAGAAAAAGGATTAATTCCCGATTTGTTCCATGCTGTGATTCCCAATGTCCCCGTGTCCATGGGAACAATCTCCAGCACCACCTGAGGGCTTCCCAAGGATTCATGCTGATGGATCATCAGGAAAAATCCATTTTTGGACTGGTTTTCTCCTCGTGATGAGCTCCAGAGTCACTTTTATCTTCTGGAAGGGTTGGATTGGCTCTTATCAGCTCCGAGATTCCAGCGGCTCCGGAGGCGGCAGAGAAGTGAGGAATGAGATCCAGACGGATCCTGCTGGGTTAAAAACATTCCAAACGTTCCGGCTCCATCGGGTTTTCATCCCCCCCGGCACAGCCTCAGCACAATAAAGGATTTCCGATGGAAAGGGAGAGTTTGGGCGCTTTGGGAGTGGAAAGGCCATGGGAAATTTGGGATTTGGAGCCTCCCAGTGCTTCCGTGTCCCATCCCTCCAATTCCAACTTCCACCCTCTTTCCTCATTTCCTCCTTTCCACATTTCCACCTTTCCCTGCCCACTTTCCTTCCCACAATGACTCAAGTCCAGCTCTCTCCACGTCCGAAAAATCCCAGGAAAACTCCAGCATTTTCCAGCTTTGCCACACGCCTCCCGACAAACAAATCCAGGTGGGATTGAGCCGTTGGAATCAGCTCCGTGGCTTGGGCACGGGGCTGGAATAAATCCTCGAACGTCTTCATCCGGCTTTTTCCAAGCTCCTCGGAGCTGTTCCGGCTCATTGGAGCACGGGATGAGGGAGCCCATTCCCGGCTTGGCTCCGGCTCGCGGCGTCGATTTCGTGCTTGTTCAACATCTCCGGCACAAATCCACTGGGAACACAGCGTTCCAGGACAAAGATGGATGTTTGGAGGGAAAACCGTGACAGCTTTGGCTGGAGGGAGCCCAGGCCCTGCTGCAAACCCCCGGAATGGCCTTGGAATCATCATTTGGATGTTCAGGGGGTCCGTCATCCTAATAATTCCAGGATTTCCTGGATAATCAGAGATGTAATTCCATGCTGGATCCAAGACTCGCATCCCGGCCATCCTGAGAGTCAAATCCGGTGGCTACAAAAACAGGGATGCTGGAAAAATGAGGATTTCAGGATGAATCCAGACAAAACAGGGCTGGAGGGAAGCGACAGCCACCGGAAAATCAGGATCAGTTGGATTTGGGAATTATGTCCCTGGGATAGATGGAACAAAACCAGGGATGCTGGAAAAGTGAGGATTTGGGGGTGGACACAAGAAAAACAGGATTTGAGGGAAGCAACATCCATTGGAAAACCAGGATCAGTCAGAATTGGGAAGTATTTCCCTGGGATGGATGGGAATTACCTTCTGTTTGGGACAAAATTCCAACACCCCCAAAACTGAACCCCTCGGAAGAGAATCCCTCTCCATGAAAACCCACAGAGAAGGATCCAAGACTTGGGAAACCCCTCCCAGTCCCAGAACTCCTTAAATCAACTCCGTCAAGGCGCAGAAAAGATGGATTTTCCCAGCCCACACTGCTTATCAGCGGGAACGTGGTGGCCGCATTGATATTCCTGGTGATTTATTGGATTTTATCCCGCTGCCCGCACAGCCTGGGAATGCAGGGCCATAAATTACATATGGAATATTTATCTCCGGATGGGAAGGATGTTTAGGAGCATTTACCAAAGTTTTATTTATGACTTTTCCCCCTCTTTCCACTTCCATAAAATCCCCCGGCCTCCCGGCAGTCCTGGAGGGGGGAATATTTTATCTCCACATCTTCATCCCACTGATATTCCCATAAAATAAAACATTGACATCCCACTGGAGCTCCCACAGCTGCTCAGAGCAGTGGCTTGGGATGAGGTTTAGGGATTTTGGGAAGAGCATGAGGTGGGTGGTTGGCTTTGGATTTTGGGAAGAGCTTGGAAGGGGTTGTGGGGTTGGAATTTCAGGAAGAGCTTGAGATGGGTCATTGGGTTGGGATTTTGGGAAGAGCTTGGGATGGATCATTGGGTTGGGATTTCGGGAAGAGCTTGGGGATGGATCATTGGGTTGGGATTTCGGGAAGAGCTTGGGGTGGATCACTGGGTTGGGATTTTGGGAAGAGCCTGATGTTTGTCATCATTCCACTGTCATTTCTCCTGCTCCTTTAACCCCTCCTCCTCATTATCTAAGTATTTTCCCAGATTTTTCATTTTGTTTGGATCATTTTGGGCACTTTCCAAATCCAAAACGATGCCTCATCCCAGGAAAGGTGGGAAGGTGAATCCAGCAGAGCCAAATTCCCTCAAAAACCTGGCACCATCCCTAATTTGGAGCGATGGCTCCACCGGCACCTCGTGGCCCCTTCCCAGATGTTGGAGCAGCTGCCGGAGCCAAAACAGAGCCGAAAATTCCGCAGGGTCAGGTTGGGTCTGCGACGCCTCGTTTGATAAATGGAGGTGGCGCCCCTCATTTGCATCTATGCAAATATGCAAATCAGGGCTGAGTCCAGCTGCCAATCAAGCCCTCCCCAAGCTAATTAAGGCAGAATCCCCCAAATCGGTCGCTCCCCGATTTTATTCCCATTCCATGGGGTGAAGCCAATGGATTTTGGCCATACAAGGCCCGACAGGTGGGAGGTGACACCTCCCATCCCAAATTTTCCCTTTTCCCACTGAACAAACCCCATTCCTGCAGGATTTCCTGCTCTCCCGTGGGTTTCCTTCACATCAGCGGGATTTTCCTCAGAGTTTTCCACCTGGAAGTGCTTCCACCCCCAGTCTGGGCTGCAGGGCAGGAATTCCCTCCTGCTGATAAATCCCAGGAGGGAATTCCTTCCTCATTTTCCCAGCAGATGCCAATGAAACCTGAGAACTGAGAAAAAAATCCCAGTTTTTCTTTCTTTCCCCCCATTTTTTCCAGTTCCCCCCAGCTGCCCTATGAATCACCCTCCAATCTATTTCCATGGATTTTCATCTTTCTCCAGCAAGTCCCAAACCCATTGGACGGGGAATTTTCCAACCATCCCAATTTTGCCAAGCAGGAGCCACCACCAACCACCAAACCCAATGGAATACCTCCGGAATGGCTCAACATTCCCTAAAATACTTCCAGCAGAGCCCGGTGCCTCCTCACCACCTGGATTAACCTGGATTAATGCTCCAAGATGGAATGTCCAGGTGTCCCAGGGCTAAAAATTCCCCCCCGCTCCGCTTTTCCCTGATTTTTAATCAAGCAGCTCCACGGAGAACGCAGCGGGATCTGATCTCCGTGTGCAGATGTGGAATTAATCCCGAATTAAGTGTGGCAGGAGAAGGAGAGGCCGTGTCCTAATCCCGCAGTGAAAAAGATTGGAAATGGGATTTTTCCCCACACCCGCAAATTCCCGGCCATCCTTTTCCAGCAGCTCAGCTCTGCATCCTGACAAGAGAGAGACTCCCTGGATGCTCCTGGAGTTTCCCAGGAAGCTGCACCCTCTGGATGCTGCCCCTGAGCACCGGGATTATGGAAAACCTCACCTGGGATAAAGGATTTTATCCCCAGCCAATGGCACTGTACAAATTCATCCCAAAAATGCAGTTCCAGAGTAAAAAAGGGAATTACTGTACCTGCCAAAAGAGGAAATTACTGTTCCTTTTTAGAGCCCCAAACCGGAACTAAGGGTTTGGAAAACCAGGGAAAAAATCCCAAACCCCTGGCAGAGCTCAGTTGGTGGCTTGGGAGGGATTTGCTGGCAGCAGCCGAGGATTTTCCTGCTCTTCCAGCTCTGTCGGGATGAGGATTAAGGCACCAGCAGCCAATTCCAGGATGCCACAGCTCAGGGTGTTAATCCCGCTTGGAGTTAATCCCAGCGGGAATAATTAATGGAGTAGGAAGCAGCTGGGAGCTGCTCCCCATCCCTGGAAGTGCTCGAGGCCAGGTTGGAACAATCCATGGAAAATGTCCCTGTCCATGGCAGGGGGGAATGGGAGGAGCTGCAGTGCCCATCCCAACCCAAAGCATTCCATGATTCCATGTCTTTCCATGCCTCAGTTTCACCACTTGGGAAGGGGGAAGCAAGGTCTGTTCCAGATCATCCAAGATCCCCAAAAAAATCCCATCCCGGAGTAACTGCAAGGGGTTATTAGAGATCCCAAAAGATCCCATCCTGGAATAACAGCAAGGAGTTATTAGAATCCCAAAAAATCCCATCCTGGACTAAAACCAAAGGGGTTTGGAGAGCCCCCAAAAAATCCCATCCTGGAATAACAACAAGGGGATATTGGAGATCCCAGAAAATCCTGGAATAACAATACGGGTTATGGGAGATCCCAAAAAAGTCCTGGAGTAACAACAAGGGGTTTTTGGAGATCCCAAAAAAATCCCATTCCAGAGTAACAGCAAAGGGTTTTTAGAGATCCCAAAAAAATCCTGGAATAGCAGAAGGTGATAATTGGAGATCCCCAAAAATCCTGGAGTAACAGCAAGAGGATATTGGAGATCCCAAAAAATCCCATCCTGGAATAATAGCAGGGGGTTATCAGAGGTGCTCCTGCTCCCAAAAATAATCCCAGGAAGGAATTTTCCCACCTGGAACTTCCCAATCCTCCCCAATCCTCCCTAAAATTCCTCTTTTTCCAGCTTTAGTGGGAGACACACAGGCTTGGGATGAGAAAAAGAGGGAAAATCGTTAATTCCATCAAGGAAAGTCAGAGGGTTTTGGGTTGGAAGCCCCCGTTGGATTTCCCACCAATCCCAAGCAGGTTTTCCCAAGCCCAGGTGGCCCCGGAGAAGGGGTGACCCTGACCTGGATGATGAATTCCCTGATTTATTTCTCCACTTGCAGGAAATCCAATTATCCCAGGTTTTTGATTGGTGACAAATGAGGAGCCATCGATCCCCCCTCCCTCCCAGCTGTCGGCTCCGGGCGATCTCCGCTCCTTTCATCGATTCCTGCACGGAGGAACTGGGAAGGGATCATCTTTATTGATATTTTGGGATTTTTCCTTCTGAACTCCTTCCCCGGAGGCACAACCTCAGGCAGAGGAGGAGGGAAAATAAACCCAGTCCATGCAGGAATCCCAGGAGCTCCAAAATCCACTTTATCTTTGAAATTCCGAGTGTGATGCATGGCTTTTTCCCAAAAAAACCCCAAAACCTGGGGGGGTGCCTGGGGCACCTGGGTCAGCCTAAAATGGTCCTGGGTCCACTGGAAAATGTTCCAGGGGTTTCTAGGGAGGGAGGGAGGGTTGGATTTTTGGGACAGACTCCTCCAGACCCTCCATGGCAACAGCCAAAATTCCCACCAGGATTCCCAGCTCTGGGATTCAGCCCGGGCCTGGAGATGCTTCTTGCAGGCACAGGGACAAGGGGCAGCTGCATCCCAAACTCTCCCTCATCCCTCGGGACAGCCGTGATCCCATCCCTCAGGATCTCCCTGGTCCAACCTCCTCCAGCTCCGTCTTTCCCGTCCTCTCCATCCCCATTCCCTGGACAAAGCAGGATTGTGATCACGGCTCCCTCTCCTCCGGATTCACACTCCGTGATTGATAATCCCTCCGCTCTCCCGGTAATTCCGCGTCCCTAATGGGATTAACGGATATCTCCCTCTTCCAGCCCCGATTCCAGGCGCTGATTCCCGACACATCCCTGCTCCCACAGAGAGGATGCATGGGGCTGTTCCCTCAATCCCGATCCATCTCCACGGGGCTGTTCCCTCAATCCCGATCCATCTCCACGGGGCTGTTCCCTCAATCCCGATCCATCTCCATGGGGCTGTTCCCTCAATCCCGATCCCTCTCCACCCCGCTGGGAAATCACTGCTCATTAACGCCTTTCCCTCTCCCAGCACTTCCAGAGCTGTCCCATTATCCATGTTTGGCTTTTCCCGCTGATCCCAAAGGCTGACAGAGCCAAATCCCGACCCCGATTCCTCCTTTTGCTCTGCTCATGGAATGTTGCCATTTTTTTGGATCTTTTCCCTCAAATCCCACATTCCAGGGGTTCTCCACCCCTGCCTTGACCATCCTGAGATGGAGCAAAGCTGGAAAATCAGGAGGAGATTTTTCCATGGCTCCACGTGGTGTCCGTGACTCTGTTTTCCCAAATCCATCCCTATTCCCGCATCCTTCCCTATTCCTGCTGCGAAACTCCCATCCCAAAGCCCGCCAGGACAGAGAGCATCCTCAGACAAACCAAACATTCCCATTTTTCGTCCCAAATTTCCCTTTTCCTGAAGACCCCAGCCAACCCAAGGAGTGGGATTGGGAATAGCAGCAGCAGCCAGACCTTGGAAAAGAGGGAAAAACGCCCGGCAGAGCCTCAGATCCGCTGGATGTTCCGGGAGGCCGAGGCTCCGCGTTAATAAAACATAACCAAGCGTGGGATCATCCAATATTCCTTTAATTCAGTGCTCCTGGGAGGGTGGGAAGAGGGGCCGGGAATGCGGGCGGTTTTCCCGCTCACAGGGGCGGAGAGGAGAGCCTGGAATGTTGAACAGCTGGAAAAGCTCTCCCTTCCCATTCCCATTTTCCAGGCTAGGAGTGCTCTCCTTTCCCAGTCCCAGCCAATTTTCCAAACTGGAAGTGCCCTCCATTCCCATTCCCTTTCTCCAGGGTGGAAGTGCTCTCTGTTCCCATTTCCATTTTTCAGGCTGGAAGTGCTCTCCCTTCTCATTCCCAAACCATTTTCCAAGCTGGAAGTGCTCTCTATTCCCATTTCCATTCCTATTCCCATTCCCATTCTCCTGGCTGGAAGGCTCTCCCTTCCCACTGTCATTTTCCCGGCTGGAAATGCTCCCCATTCCCATTCCCATTCCCATTCCCATTCCATTCCATTTCCTCCCTCCTCCTGAGATAAAATCATTCCAATCAAATCCTTTCAGCCCAAAAACTCTGGGATTTTTCCCCCCCTTTTTTTTTCTCCCAGCAGGAATCACGGAGCAGATCCAGAGCGTGATCCATGCAAACCAAGAGCAGCGGGAGCATCCCGGCCATCCCATTGCCCGAATCCTCTCTCTCCCGCCATGGAATCTCCCAGACTTTCCTGCCCTAAGTAAAAACAAACCCGCAAATTCCAAGGAATGGGAAGGTTCAGTTCGGGAAGCACTTCCCGGAGCCGCCCTCGCCTTCCACATCCCCGCACTAATTACGGCGGAAATTCGGGATGAATCCCAAAGATCTCCACTCCTCACAAAGCGCTTCCCTAAGGAAAAGAAAGCCGGGATAACGCAGGGAGACACAAACAGAACTTCAAAAGAGCCACCAGGAGCTGGCGTTTATGGAAAACATCTCATTATCCGAGTCCAAAGGGAACGACTCCGCCTGCAGCCCCAGGATTTTCTGTGCAGGATGGGCTCTCTGGGACCCTTGATCCCGGTGGGAATTGCATCCTTTGGATCTTTTCTGGAACAGGCTCTGCCCATTGCCTGGTGCTTTTCCAGCAGCAGATCCAGCCGCATATCCTGCATGGAAAATCCCACTCCCCAGCACATCCAGTGTATCCATCCATCCCACATGGAAAATCCTACTCCCCAGTGGATCCAGCATTTCCATCCCATATGGAAAATCCCACTCCCCAAAAGATCCAATGTTTTCATCCCACATGAAAATCCCACTCAGCAGCAGCTCCAGTGTTTCCATCCCCCATGGAAAATCCTGCTCCCCAGCAATTCCCTGGGAATATTCTGGGCTCCGTGGCCTTTCCCAGCCCCCCAAACCCTCCCACTCCTCTCCAAGTCACGGGGTCCTCCCTCAATCCAACATTCCCGGGTTTATTTTTAGGAGGAAAGCCAGGAAAGCAGCCAAATTCCACCCCCAGTTCTCGGGATGCTCCCGGAGCTACGGAGTGTGGGATGGCAGAGCCCGGGCATGGGGATCCTACACTGATCCCTTGCTCCCACGTGGATCCCATATTCCCACACTGATCCCTTGCTCCCACATGGATCCCGTGTTCCCACATTGATCCCATATCCCCACACTGATCCCGTGTTCTCACATGGATCCCGTGCTCCCACATGGATCCCATGTTCCCACATGGATCCCATATTCCCACACGGATCCCATGTTCCCACACGGATCCCATGTTCCCACACGGATCCCATGTTCCCACACGGATCCCATATTCCCACACGGATCCCATATTCCCACACGGATCCCATGTTCCCACACTGATCCCATATTCCCACACGGATCCCATGTTCCCACACTGATCCCATATTCCCACACGGATCCCATGTTCCCACACTTTGCGCGGCTCCACACGCAGGGAACGGGGGCAGCTGAGCCTAAAAAAGGGAGGAAGATCCTGCGTGGAGCAGCAGTAGCATCCCAAATCCTGGCCCAGGAATCCAGGCTTGGAATCTTCCAAAGCCTTGGAGCTGAAGCTTTGGAATGCTCTAAGCTGGCCTGGGAATTTCAATCCCATCAAAATCCCTTCCCAGGCAATTCCCATCCAACCATGGGGTTTTTCCAAAGGGGACACTCAGCCATGGAGAACTCGGGATAAGGAGGGGAAAATCTCCACAGGAGGCTCACAGGGAGCTCATCCACATCCCCCTTATCCCAAAATCGGGAGGATTTTGCTGAAATTTGCTGAGCTGGATCCCTTGTGCCCCTCTCCTGCTGTCCCAGTCTCGCCAGGAAGAGCCAGACATTCCCAAATCCATGCCAGGACATCCCGTGGTGACAACCACAGCCCAAAAATGTCCCTTCAATCACTTCCCTCTTTTCCAGGTCCCAGCTCCAGGAGCAAATCCCACCTTGGGACCAGCCTGGCACGAGCCAGAGCAACGTTCTACCCATAAATCCCAGCTTTTCCATGGAATTCATCCCCAAAAAAAGCATTTCCATGGATGGGAGACCACCAGGAAGCAGATCCCTCATCACCCTTCATCCCACCCATCCCTCTGATCCCAAACTCCCCCCACAGAGCCCCTCCCGGGATCCAGCCCTTCCCTGGGGCTGCCAATCCTTGGAAAAGGAACAAGGAGGTGGAAAAGCAGGAGATGCCTCCCAAAGCAAGGATGGGATGTTCCTGCTCCTGATTTCCCTGTCCTGTTCCTGCTCCAGGATTTATGCCCGAGCACAGGGAGGTGCAGAGGGGCTTTCAATCCCCTCTGCCCGGAGAATATCGACCAAGGAATTCCAGGAATGGGAAATTATTCCAGAGGTTTGGGCAGGAGACAAACAACTTCCCTGCGCTCCTGGCACCGGAGGAGCCAAAATGTGCGGCCTGGAGGCCGGGAAGGGCTCGCTGGAGCCACATTCCCACCTCCATTTCCTCCAGCGGGAATTGTGGGGTTTTCCTGGCGTTTCCCCAACCTCCTCGGAGCTGGATCCAAGCTGGGAGTGGGAACGAGGCGCCTTTCGTGATCCAAAGGCTTTGGAGAGCCCCCAGTCCCTAATCTGATAAAATCAACAATTCCAGAGAGGGAACAACAGCCGCCGGTTGTTATCCCTGCCTTTGGAATCCGCCCGCCCTTGGCATTCCCGCCGGATCCGGGCCCCAGCGCACCGAAAACAAGTCCGTGATTGACGGGTTATTTTGGGAGAAAAAGAGGGGAGAAGTGGGAAGCGGAGAATGGAATGGGAGCGCCAGCCACGAGTTCGGAGCGAGCCCGGCAGCGCCGCCGCGAGCAAACAAAAGGGCACAGAGAGCAGCTGGATCGGGAACAATTCCAGCCCCATCCCTCAGCTGCAGCCCTCCCGCCGGGAATTCGCACCGTTGGAGCTGCCTCCCGAAATTCGGGATCTGGGAGGTCCCTCCCTTGTTTTGCTTCTCTGCAGATTTGGAAAACTGGGAAAAAAATTTCCCAGAATTGCATCAGTGGGAGCTGCGAGGGGGTGAGGCTGCTCCATCCCCACACCTGTTCCAGGTAGGAATTTGTTCCCAGGCATCCAGGGTGGGCTCCCAGCTCCATCCCCGCTCCCTCCAAAACGCTGCTGGAGCCTCGGGAAGAACCTTGGCTCTGCCTCAGCTGAATTCCCACACCCGGATTCCCCAAACCCCCACTCCTGTCCCGAGAGCTTTTCCTTGGAACATCCCAGAGCACGAGGTGAGGTCTGGTCAAGCATTCCCAAACCAAGGAATTCCTGGCAGGAAGAAGCACTTTTGTGGGAAATAAACCACCATGGGAAACATCGCCATGGGAAGGGGCGGCTGGTGGGATCACCTGGATGCTCCAGGACCACCCATGGATTCGGGATGCAAGATCCAGGCAAGGCCTGGAAGGGTTTGGAGGCACCTGAGAAACCTCCAGGCTTCCATACCTGGAAAAGTCCCGGGAATCTCCTGAGGTTTAACAAGAGCAGGAGAGGAATGGGTCCAGGCTGGGATCAGCACATGGAGCAGCCCTGGGATGAGCCAGGGCAATCCCAGGATGGATCCAGGCCGGGATCAGCACATGGAGCAGCCCTGGGATGAGCCAGGGCAATCCCAGGATGGATCCAGGCTGGGATCAGCACATGGAGCAGCCCTGGCAGTGCTGGTGGGGCTGAGCTGGACATGGAATCCTCCCAAGTCCAGGGCTGATCCCTCAGCAGGAAAATGTGGAATTCTGCCCTCTGGAGCTGCTGGAGCAAGTTCAGAGGAGGCTCCAGGATGATCCAAGGAAAGGTTGGGAGAGTTGGGAATGTCCAGCCTGGAGAAAAGAGAAGCTTTGGCTTGACCCAATTTTGAGCTTCCAGGACCTAAAGGAACTGACAGAAAAGATGGAAAAGAATCTCTTTGGAAGGGCCTGGAGTGACAAGACACAGGGAATGGCTTCACAATTCCAGAGGGAAAATTGAAATGAGTTATTGGGAAGGAATTCCTGGCTGTGAGTGGCATGAGCCTGGGCACAGCTTTCCCTGGGAAGCCCCTGGATCCCTGGGAATGTCCAAGGCCAGGCTGGACAGGGCTTGGAGCACCCTGGGATGGTGGGATCTGTCCCTGCCCATGGAATTCCCACCCACAGCATCCCGGGATTCCAAGGCTGAGCCCATGGATAGAGCCAGGAATATTTAACAGCCTGCTCCAGGCTCTCAGCACCTGGATCAGAATTCCTCATCCCAAACCAAACCCTACAACAATTCCCGGGATTTGGTTTTGGGGGACACCAACAATCCAAAGGGAATTTGGGGAGGGGGTGAACACCCCCAAATTGAGCTCGGGGGACTTTGGGAATGCTCCAGGAGCAGCCACGGGAGCTTTTCCACAGAGACACAAAGCCGGGAATGCCTCCCCATCCCGAGGATTATCCTGGAAAGGCTCAAGGAGAGGGAAGATCCTCGCTGGAGCTGCAGCTTTTCCCGAGCTCTGGATTGGAAGCTGCTCCCAAACGCAGCTGGTGGGAAGAGGGAAATTGGGCTAATTGGGAGAGGGCAATTAGCACAGCGAGGGGGATTTTCCGAAGGGGCTGCGCGGCCTGGATTTACCCGGAGAGGCTCCGTGGGAACACGGGATTGATGGAGACGGGAGGGAAAACTTCCAGGAAAGAGCTGGAAGCAGGATTTGATGGGAAAAGTGATAAGGGGAAAGGACAGCGGGAATGTGGGGCGGATTTTTGGGGTCTGCAGGTGAATTAAAGCAGGATTTCACCCCTGCTGCTCCTTTTCCCTCATCCCCCCAGCACACAATTCCCACCAAATTCCTCCTTCCCTTAACAAGAACCACGAGCAGGTGTCTCCCACCACCCCAGGAAAAGCCCCACGCTGGGTGTTCCCTCAAAAAAAAAAAAAAAAAAAAAAAACACAAACTAAAAAACGAGGAAAAATCAACTTTTCCAGGTTGGAAAGGGCTCCCTGTCAGCTGGGAAAATCCCCGCCAGAAAAAAACCTCGGGGAGGGGGGGAATGGAGAGGGGAAAGAATTCCAGGTAAAATCCCTAACTGCAAAGGGCTTTTCCCAAGCTGGGATTTTCAGGAATACCCCCAAGGACAGCTCCCTGCAAAGCCCGCGAGCTTCAAATGCTTGGATTTTCCTTTTTTTTTTTTTATTTTTCCCCGGCTGGGGGGGGGGGTGGGAAGCAGAAGCCAAAGCAAATCCCACGGGATAAAGCCGCTGGAAATCTCCGGGAAGACGACACCTTCCTCCCGGCCCTAAAACAGCCCCCGACGAGCCCTTGATGGGGCCGCGCTTCAGGCAGGGGCTCAGCGAGCCGGTCCCGATCCCAAATCCACGGACGGGAGGGAAAATCGGGCTTTTCCAGCTTTTCCAGCCCCTTTTCCTCTCCTTTTCCATGGTCCAGCGCTGCCTCCTCCGCGTGGCCTCGTTTTTCCCTCCTGACGGCTCCTTAACCCACTTAGCCCCGGCCCCGGCGGCTTTTTTTGGCCAAAGGAAGAGGCTGGGCCGGGGATAAAGGGAGAAAAAAAAAGCTGGAATGCCGGGGGTGATGCTCCCGGAGGGCTGGGAAACACCTCGGGAATGATCCCGGCTCCGCTCGGGGTCACAGAAGGGCTTTTCCTGACCGGCTGAGGGATGCAGAGCAGCGCTGGAAAACCTCTCCCCAAAAAAGGATGATTTGTGGGGTGGGAAGTGATTCCAGCAGATTCCCGAGGATCCTCCGGGGTGGGGATGAGGGGAGAATAAAAACAGGGAAAATTCCCCCCCAAAAAAATTTAAGGGTGAAGAGCAGGAACTGGGGACGTGCCCGGATATTCCCGGGGTCTGGATCCCTTGGATTCCTCTCCAGCCGGGATGGGGAGGGCACGAGGGGAGGGCACGGCGGCGGCTCCTGCCAAGGATGCCGTCAGCCAGGAAAAAGCCATCTGCCCTCGGAAATTCGGGAATGGCCAGAGCTCTGCCCCCCGAAATCCGGGAATAACGCTCTGCCCCCCGGAATCCGGGAACAGCTCAGCCCCCCGAAATCCGGGAGCGGCTCTGCCCCCCGAAATCCGGGAACAGCTCTGCCCCCCGAAATCCGGGAGCGGCTCAGCCCCGAGCAAAGGGAGGCGCCCCCAAACCGGGATTTGGCCGGGATTTGTGGCTGGCTGATGGAAAAACAGCTCGGGATGGATTTTTTGGGACAGCGGAGGGCGGGGGTGGGGGTGACAGAATCCCAGGGTGGTTTGGGTTGGAATCCCAAAAAGACCACGGGGACAGCTTCCATAGGGAGGGGATGCTGGACACGGATCCCCGGGATGCAGCCAAGTTCCAGCGGGGTTTAGGAGCCCGAATCCCGCTCCTGGATGTCCAAACCCAAACAATTCCCGACGCCGGCTCCATCCCTCCCTAACCCCGAACCCCTCCGAGCTCCTCCAGCCCCTCCACAAACCAACTTTGATCCCATTTTTCCCAAAAAAAAAACCAAAAAAAAAAAAACAAACCACCACCCAAAACCCCCAAAACCCCTCACAAACAGAGATTTCCCCGCAGCCGCTCTCAGGAAATCAACAGCGCGAGAGCAACCGCCCGATCTGCGGCGAGAAAAAGCAGGAGCGAGGCAGGAAAAATGATCCCTGCGCCAGTGACAGACAGCTGGAGCCACGGGAGAGCCGGGGGGATGCGTTGTTCCTTGGAAATTGTCTGTCCATGACCTTAAAACGGCGGCGGAGGAGAGCGGGGAGGGGGCCGGGGCTGCCTTTGGCACGCGTTCCCCCCTTTTCCTTTTCCCGAGCAGGTTTTATTCCCCGCGGTGGGATCCTGGGATGCTGGGGATGCTCGGGAAAGGGGGGCTCGGAGCCGCAGCCCGGCAGGAAAGCCCAAACCTCCCCGAGCAGGGGGAAGAAGGGATCCGGGAATTCTTTCCCGAGCCGGGCTGGGGCCGCGCCGTGCCCGAGGGAGGGCTGGGGAAGAATCGGCTCCTTTGTGTGCAGCCGGCCCCGCGCAGCCCCGCAGAGCCGCGGCTCCCCCGCCCCGCGCCCTGCAGCGGCCGCCGGCGCTGCCCGGAGAGCAAAAAGTCCATTAAAAATAAAAATAAAATAATAAATAAAATAAAATAAAATAAAATAAATGGGAGATGCGGAGCAGGCTCCGCTCCTGCCTCCATCTCCCGGCGCCTGGAAAAGCTCCCGGTTTCCCACCTGAGACCCCCCCCCCGGGCGGGAATTGGGGGGGGGGGGGGGG
>VZUI01095580.1:0-27600 GCA_013401135.1 Cettia cetti | reverse complement strand
AGAACTGTGTTTCAAATTAATAAAAAAAAAAAAAAAAAAAAGGAAGAAATCCAAAACCCAGTCTCCCACTACCAGCTGCTGCCCCTAACACAGCGCTTCGGGCCTTATATCTCAGTTTTTATCTCTTTTGCTGGCTTTATTTTTCTCCTTCCCCAGTCCTGCATTGTCCTGCACCTCTCCCCTGACTCCCTTCCCAGAGACTTGTGATATCCATTGCCTAGGTAACAGCATCTTGCCTGGTGTGTCTGACTGCCTGCAATGGATGTGGGGGCTTGTGCTGTGCCTGCATTCCCAGTGGGATAAGAAGTGGAGAGTCGAGTGCTGTGTGTGGGAGAGGAACTTCTTGAGTTGATTCTGACACCAGCAAGGTCAGCTCCTTGCATCCCTCTGTAGGGTTTGGGAGCTGCTGCTGTGGTGGCTAAAAGGATTTTTTGACTTCTTGCTGAGAGGGCTGGGAAGGGAGAGACTTTGAGGACTTTTTGTAGCCGTGCTCATCCAGGACATCTTTATGAAATGTTAGTTATGCATGGCTAAAGCTTTGATTATTCTCAGGCCAGCTGGTGGGGAATCTGACTGACACTTCATTCCTACCCAGGGCTTCCTCTGGAACCAGCTGAAAACCCAGCAGAAAAAAAAAAAAAAAAAAAAAAAAAAAAAAAAAAAAAAAAAAAAAAAAAAAAAAAAAAAAAAAAAAAAATTAGAACACCGCAAGATCCACGTATCAACAAAGATCAGAAGAACGGGGACCAGCAATCCAGCAAATTGTTCTTAGGAACATTCTTCTGCTGCATTAAGGGTTAATCCAGACCCAGCAAATGTCAAAAAGCCGGTGTATCTCACCAAACTTGCTCAAAGCATTAATTTAAGGAAGTTTGGATTTATTTCCACTAATGTGGGGACTGGAAACCAGGTAAAAAACTGCAAGTAGAAGGTCAGGCATAGCACAGGGGATGGAATAGAAACAGAACCCATAGAGGTTTTAATTATCTTAGTTACAAAGTCAGTTCTTAACATATTCATGACTTCTTTTTTAAAGGTGCCTGAAGCACTAAGGGTTGAACCAACCAGCAGAGGAAGGAAAGTAGATGGGGTGGCTCATAATTGAGAACTGGTGGCAGAAAAGATTGAAATGATGCTGGATGTGAGGAGATACAGAGGAATAAATTCAAAGGTGTCAATGCAATGTAAAAGAGCCTAAGAAGCAATTCATGCTAAAAGAGGTCTGTAAAAAAAAAAGGAGGGACAGCAAAGTAGATGGCAATTAGGTCCCACAACTCAGAACTTGGGTCAGAGGAAAGGAGAAGGGAAAGGCACTCCTGCTTCCCTGCCACCTTCCCATGAACCTGCTGCTTGCAGGTTTCCTTGGAAAGTTTCAGTCCATGGATTCACATTGCCAGACCCATCACATTATTGAAGAATGTCAGAGAATGACAGAATAGTTTGGTTTAGAAGGGATCTTGAAGATCATCTCATTCCACCTGCTGCCATGGGCAGGGACACCTCCCACTGTCCCAGGTTGCTCCAAGCTTTGTCCAGCCTGGCCTTGGTCACTTCCAGGGATGGGGCAGCCACAATTTCTCTGGACATCCTGTGCCAGGGCCTCACCACCCTCACAGCCAAGAATTTCTTCCTTAATATCTAAAGTAAACCTACTCTTTTTAAGTTTGAAGCCATTCCCCCTTCTCCTGTCACCCCATATCCTTGTAAAAGGTCTTCCCAAAATTTTTTGTAGGTTCCCTTCAGGTTCTGCAAGGCCAGTGATGGCTTCTGTTCTTTAGGCTGAACAACCCAAATTCTTTCAGCCTTTCCTCACAGCAGAGCTGCTCCATCTCTCTGATCATCCTGGTGCCTCCTCTGGACTCCTCCAACAGCTCCATGTCCTTCCTCTGCTGGGAACCCAGAGCTGGATGCAGCTCTCCAGGTGGGGTCTCACCTGAGGGGAGCAGAGGGGCAGAACCCTCTCCCTTGAACTGCTGGGAGGTCATTTCCCAGAATTTGTGAGGGAATGCAGAATGGATCCCCACAATCCCATGCTGGACAGCACACGGCAGAAGAGCCAGGAGATGGTTCTGCTGGAGTAAGGATGTGGGAAAAGCACCCAGCCAGGCAGTGAAGATAAATCCATGACTCCCCAAACTACCCCATTTCCATTTGTGTCGCTGTTCCTTTCTGACCAGCTTGGTACCACACCAGGAAAATGCCTGACCTGTCACTCCCTGAAGAAGAGTACAGCACTGCTTATCAAATTTGGCTGTTGACATGAAGAGCTGAGCAAAGGGAACTGTTCTGCTGCCAGCCAGGGTCTTTCCTCCACTAAAAATAACTTTTCATAGATGAGAAAGGATTTACAATATCAACGTGGGGATATTGGCCTCTGGTAAAAACCCTGGAGTTGGCACAGGAGAGCATGAGCAGCTCCATCTCCCTCAGTTTGAGAAAATGAAAGAAGAGCCTGGAGAGGAAAGTGTTCAAGCCATCACCCAGCAAACCAAAGACACCAACAATTGTAGAAAATAGCCAGAAAAACAAGACCCAAGTGAAAACCAGTTGAGTTCTGGACACTAAACCACGCTTCCCAGCACAAACCCAACTCTTTACTTCTCCCTTTGCCATGTGGCTGCCTCATCTTCCTCCATTCCCTCTTTTTGAAGTGTTTCTCTCTTCTTTGACTTTTTTGCCAGTGTTTTTAATTCCATTCTCTCCTCTGTGCAGAAATTCCCAGCCAAACCCAATGGGTCAGAAGTGAGAGGAACTGTACCAGTCCCAGGAAACACCACTGAAATGATTTTCCAGTACAAGATAAAATTAAATAACTGAGTGTAGTCTGTACATCAGTCCTGGGGAGCTACTCCCAGTCCAGTATTGACTGGATATGAAAGGAGCAACCCTCGGAAATGAAGATAGAGCTAAGAAGATTTTCCTGAACTTTCAAACTCCTTTGTGGTGTTCCCTTCCTTCTTTACTCAGGGTTGTTTGGGTTTTTTTCCCCTATTTTTTTTTCCTTTTTGTTTCTTTTCCTTTTGCCAGGAGTGAACCAACTGTGAGCTTTCCCCAATCACACTTGTGCCAGTCAAGTCTGATTCAGAAGCGAGGCAGCAAACAAGGCCTCAGGGTAGAAATCAAACACTGGAGTGCTCTGTGTAGGGAGAAAGCAAAAAGCTTCATCCATGTGCTTACAGCATTGGAAGGAAGAACAAAATTCCCTGGAATTAGTGGTTTCTTTCTCTCTCATTGAGTTTTTGTTTGCCTTGGATGGAAGTCCTGTGTTTTACAGCCTGCACACTGTTAGATTTCTCCTTTGAGGGTTTAATGTCCTGAATAATAATGTTCTGGGGATTCTGATGCTCTCTGGCTTGTAGGAGGACTGGAAACGAGAGGAAGTTTATTACAGTGTACAGTTACCAATTATCATTCAGAATTCTTATTAATCTGGAAGCATTTGGGAGCTGCAAACACACAGGGAAACCTCATTGCGAGGCCTCAAGGACTCATGGCAGGGGCAAGAGGTGTTTTAACCAGCCAGGTGATGGAATCCAAAAAAATCATCCTGGTTATCAACCCCATTTTCCTGCTAATTACCTTTTACCCACCACCCCTCTGCACCACTGATGTTCCTTTCCCAGAGGCATTTTTCCTTCATCCTTCCCTCCTGATTTCTTGATAACCCCATATCAAAGCTCTCCTTTTCCTCTCAGGGCTGCATTCACACACCTTCAGAGCAGAGACTGAATCCTTTGAGGATGCCATTAGTGGTGAGGTGAGTGCATTGGGCTCTGAGCATTGGATAAAGTTTTAATGCAAAAGTTACCTATTAGTGAAATAAAGTGGTGAAAAAACATTGGAGAACTGCCCATTTTCCCATTTATTTTCCTAGGGTTTGTCAATGTAAAGGCAGATAGTCATGTGCCTTTTGTTTTTTTCATACAGGGGACTTGCAAAAGCAGGAGGGAGTAGTCAGGATGGAGGGATTAATATATGGAAATGTGTTGGAGTGGCCAGATATGGCATGAAAATCATTAAGGGGAAAAAGGAAAGAGGAGTAGGATGGCAGAAAGAAGGAGCAGCACCCCAGACAGGAAGGGGAACTCACACCATGGTCCCAAAACACCAGGGAAATTCCCAAAGAGATAAGGTAGCTGCTATTAAAATGAACACTGATATTATCCATAGTGTACTGGAATCACTTATGGATATTGGAAAGGGAGTTTGAAGCTCCTGTAGAAACTCAGAATTCGTCTTCTGATTCTGTATTCAGGGCAAAGGACTGCACTGCCTCAGCAGGGATGGTGATGGTCAGTCCCTGGTGAGAGGAAATTGCTCCTGTCCCAAGGATGGGTCCAGCATCTAAAAAAACAGTTCTGTGGGCTCTTGCACAGGAAAAAAAACAAAACAAAACAAAACCAACAAAAAAAAAAAAAAAAAAAAAAAAAAAAAAAAAAAAAAAAAAAAAAAACAAGAAGAAGAAAAAGACATTTTGGTGAAGTGAGGCAGCAGGCGAGACAGAACAATCGTCTTTCTCACTTTTAAACTTCCTCACACCGCATCATCCTCTGACAAACGTGGGTGGGGCACTGAGGGGAGGCTGAGAAGCAACAGGAGAGAAAGCGACCCCCGAAAGGTACGTGTGCACCTCTGGGGTAGAACTGGGAGGGGAGGGAGCAGAGACCCTCCCTCCGCAGATCTGTGGCGTGAGCACCTTCCTCCGTGCCCTGCTTCTCTCTGCCACCCCTGGCGTGCCGGTGAGAGCGGCTGCTGTGGCAGGTGAGTCAGTGTGACAGCTCAGGCACGGGCCAGCCCCCTCAGCTGCCGAAATGCCAGCCAATCTCCCGGCAGGCTCGGAGCCCACTATTATAAGTGCATTATTCCCCTCCCTCCCCTCTCCTTCAGCTGGCGTGGTGAGTCAGTAATCAAGGTTCCTTTGTCATTTTGTGGGGTGTGGGGGAGCTGCTGGCGGTGCTGGTGGGCACAAGGTGTGTGGGGCAGGTTTGGCTGCATCCTCACAGGGATCTTCCTTCTGCCCCTTCCCAGGCTGAGAAAGCCACGCCAGCTGCAGGAAAGGACAGGAAAATGGACAAAAAGGAGGTAGAAAGGAGCGGGGGAAACAACCCCACTCTGAATTTCAGAATTCTCCATTCTGATTCACAGCGGTATTAAATAGAGACCAGGATTCTTCCCTGCTAATGACAATTGTTCAGCGAATTCCAGGCGGGGTTTTAAAAAGGAATTTAACAATCCCAGCAGCTCTAATACCAAAGTTCTGGCAGGACTTGGAGGAGCTGGTGGGCAACGAGAATAACGTCAGCCCCTTTGTTTGGAGCCTCTCTACTGGTGTGGGCTGTGGAAAACAGGACAGCAGCAGGGAAAGTTGTGAGGGAAGCAGGGGAGGGAAGAGGAGGACACGGCAGGGGGTGCAGGGGGGCTGAATTTTCACGTCTGGCTCAGGAAAGAGAGTCCTGAGGAGAGGGGGGAGAGAGAGGGGGATGCTGCCAAGGGGAGGGGAACAGCCCAAAGTGAGGTGGGGGCAGACAATCAGCCAGTTCCCACCGTGTGATCCCTCAGACATCTGTGCAGGAGCCTTTCCTCGGGATGGCACGGCTGCAGCCATGGATTGGAGCAAAGGGCAGTGCAGCCCTGAGCGCCCAAAGCAGATGTCAAGGGGAGGGCAAGAGCTGATAAATGCACTGAAAATACATCCCTGGGCCACCCCAAGCTAGGCAGGGCTCCAAGACCTTCTGAACAAGAGCTGGGGTGATGGTACCAGGCAGAACCATGTGGATGTTTGCCCTGTGAATTTACCCAAACACTTCTTAAACCCATGCAAGCACCAGCAGCACCATCCAGAAAAGAGCTTCCATAACTTAGCATGAAAGGGCTCTCCTGGTGTTTGTCATGGGCTCCTTGTTTTGGAAGGGAGTTTGAATTATGATTACATTCATTATTCAGCATCTTTTGGCCCCTTATGTTTCCCCTCAGCCATCGATCATTTTTCCAAGCCATCCCTTGACACTTCCTTACACTGCAGGACACCTCACAACAACTGAAGCATCAGCGATGTTTGTTGTGGCCTTGAGGTTTTTTTGTGGTGCCCATGGGGTGGGAAAGCTGGCAGAGACCTTCCTTGGGTGCTGAATCCTGCACAAGGGTAATCTCTCCATGGGAATCGGCATGGGAAAAGTGCAGAGAGGGAGTTGAGAAGACGGGATGCAGCCAGAGAAGGTATGGAATGAAACACCACTGGTCCCAAGATCATATTAGTGCTCCTTCTGTACCAGCTCCACCTTCAAACATTAATTCCCACAATTTTCCCAGTGTGTGTGCACGTGGCTTTGTGTAAAAATCCTTGGGTTTAGGAAAAAGGGGACCACTTGTTGTCCAAGGCTTTCAGGAAACTTCCAGTTTGTGACTTTACATTTAGCTTAAGTTGCTGCCTGCAGAGCCAAAGGCACAGTGTTCTCTCCATGGATGTGAGCACAGATGGGATCACCTGTCCCTCTGCCTCTTCTTTTGGAGAATTTGTGGTTTTCTGCTGGATCAGTGAGAGGAGCAGTCATTGTGTGGCCACACTCGCCAGAGCTGAGACGTCAGAGGCTGTTTGAACACATCACCAGGGACGCCAGAGGAAGTGGGACTGCCCCTTCTGGTGGCAACACAAATCAGTCTTTGATTTTCTTAATCTGGCAGCAGCTGCACCTTTCAAAGTGGTAGAGGATGATATTGCAAACCCAAACCTGTTTGATCAGTGAAATCCCCTGGATTTGTCTCTCTTGATTGACCCAGGGTATGATCAAAGCTTTCCTTTCAGTTGTGAGCATTCAAAATACCTTTCTGATTGTACCTCTCAGACATGGGCTCCTTATTATCTAATAAAAGCTGACATGAAACAGCCACTTCTTTGCATGAGACACTCCTCCAGCTTCCTGTGTTTGTGAAGAGTTACCTGAAATTAGCCCAAGATTTCAGCAGCTGTTGGGGAGAGGAATGGGATGAAACAATCTCAGTTTTACCAGTCTCAGATGGATTTCCTGGGAAGTTGAGCCTGAAAATCTTGATTAAATGCTCAAGGCCAGGTTGGATGAGGCCTTAAGAAACTTGGTCTGGTGGAAGGTATCCCTGGTGTCCATGGCAGGGGTGAAACTGGATGGTTTTTAAGGTCCCTTCCAAGCCAAATCATTCTCTGCTTTTATGATGTTGGTAGCAAGAAGAAAATATGGGTAGAGAAGAGAGAAGTGGACCTGCTATACCAGCACAGACTGCCCAGGACAGTGACCACAGGAGAAGCTCAGAAGGAAGAAGGGGACCATAAAATGGTGCTGCTTTTGCTGGAAGTTAAGAGGTCTTTAACTCCTATTCCAGGAGTTCAATTGCACTTCAATTTTTCCTAGCACTGAAAAGAGTATTTTTCATTACAGCATATTTTTTATTAATTGTGCATTGATTATTTTTTTTATTCCAGAGGAAAAAAAAAATTAAGACACAATTGATAGTCTGCTTGCTTTACTAACTTCTGTAACTGCTAAATTGCCCAGAGCAAGAGGAAGGTGCTGATGGAACAGTCTCTTTGTATATACCTGGGGAATAGGTGGGTTTTTTTAATCCTCTATAAAATAATTCTAACATACAGCTCACCTAACCTCACCTGTTGATGACAGCAGACTGGTTGAATTATGCTGAATACATCCCTGGGGCACCCAGTGGTTACCAGTGACACCATGACAAAGGTGAAATCAGAATCTCAGTGGCACAGCTCAGGGGTGGAGCTGCATTGATTTCTTTACAGTTTGCTCCCTCGATTAATTGTTTCTTTTCAGACCTACTGTGTGTATTTTTTCCTCTATTCTTTCATCTCAGATGCACCCACCTGAACTGCTTTCTTTGTTATTTTGCTGCAACTTTCTGTGTGTTACTAAAATGTGGCCGTAAATGTGCTATGGAATTGGGTATTTTTGTTGGATGTAAGATTGGGTGAATGCAGCCTGCACCAAAGCTTCTCCAAGGGTCACAGGCAGGTTTTCAGGCCAACTCTTCCAGGACACAAAAACTGCTAAACTTCCAGGATGTTTGTTGCTGTTTTCCTAATTTGTATTATTGAAGAAAATGTGATTAATTGCATTATGCTTTGCGCCACTTGAAAATACTTAGTCAGAGATAATTCCTTCCCCAGCGAACTGCCATCTGAGGAGACGAGATGAGCACACACAGAGGCAAGGGTGGGGAGCCTATTATCCTTTTAGTGATGAGGATTTGGGGGATTTTTTTGGTAGAAAAGCTCAGCATCTTTCAGAGGTGACTCAGCCCAGCTTAAATCTGAGTCATTTCTTGTGTCCATGTTCCTCTATGGAACACAGAAGAAAGGATGATGTGCTTCCTCACATGGACATCTCCAGATGGATCTTTAAAGGTTTCATTCTTAATATTTGTGTGCAATTCAGGTGAAAACAAGTCTGAAGTTTTCTCCAGGCACCTCCACACATCTTTGGGCACTTGAACACCATCAAATCTCTCTCCTGAGCCACCAACCCACTCCTGAGAGGAGCAGGGAGACACCAAAAAAACTGGTAACAAGAGGATGAATGAGGGTTGGAATCCAATGTGCAACCATGATATTGTGCATTTTACCCCACTGAACAGTTAAAAATTTTAAACATTATTCCTTCTATTTTTTCCCCTCCTCTGGCTGGAATCATCATTCATGTGCGTTCATCCACATAACGCCCTTAACAGACCAGCTGAGCTTTTTATAGAGATCAATAAAACTTAAAAGGTAGAACAACTCTGAATTTCTCAAGCCCTTTATAAAAGGTTTTCCAGGGCTGGGGTTGCTGACCCCACTGGGGTGATGGTTAGGAGAATAAAAGCCCGGACAAAGATAAAGGCAAGTGAGTGTAGGACAGAAAAAAGGATTGTGGAACTTCTAATGCAAGAGAATGCTACAAATGTTCAAGTCACTGGAAAGGTCAGAACTACAAGCTGAATAAACACAGGGGTAAGTCAGGCTGGTAATGAGCAAGGGCATAAATTGATGCATTTTTGTCTAGGAAGAGAATGAAAGGACTGGGAGAATACTTGGCAAAGCAGCTGAGGGGTGGATCCAGAGTTCTGTAACAGACTGTGCATGTGGGGACACTGAGGCTTCATTTCCTGATGCACAGGGATCCACTTCCTCCAGGCACTGGTTCAGTGAGGAGAGAAAGGTTCCTGGGAGCCTTGATGTGTTCAGCAAAATCAGGAGCCAACAGGGTTTCCAAACAGAGAATCACAGAATGGTTTTTGTTGGACAGGACCTTCAAGATCACCCAGTTCCACCTCCCTGTTGTGGGCAGGGACACTTTTCACCAAACCAGGTTGCTCCAAGCCCCATCCAACCTCAAACCCCAGGCATGAGTCATTGCACCAGTCCAATGAGGACTTTCTGCTGAGCTATTTCCAGCTGCATTTTGTGAGCCTTTCCCCTTTTATTCATTTCCTTTGTTGACAGATTCATGGTCAGATAACTCTTGTACCTACTTCCTTGGAGTAGTTCTGAAATTCCACATCTGCCTGTGGCCAGAAGGTGCTGTGTGAAAATTGGAGCTGTGATTAGCTGAATCACATTTGATATCATAACAGTGAAATCAGATTTGAGTCAGCCCCCATAAGCCTGCCCAGAAAATCACATTGACCTCGGCACAAAAGTCACATCCACCCATCCATCCTCTCCCTATTTTTATGCAGAGGAACTTGGGAGTCCATCTCCAGAACTCCTGATGCTGAGGAGAAACACAGGTCCTGCCTCCAGACACCCAGACCATGAGTCCTTCCACATTATTAAAGGGATGGTAGTGAACATAATAGACTTTCCAGAGGGGCAGATGGCAGGAATGTGGCAGCCAGAGAAGGCAGCTTGATGTTGTGCAGGAAAGCAAGTTTGATTAGGCAAGTTCAACTCATCATTCAGTTCCAGTTCTCAGCAGTGCAGGCACTGTTCCTCTCCAGATTAAAAATTCATATGTGTATGGGAGGGAAATGAGAATGAGCTTCAGCATCTCCAGTAAGATGAACCTCAGGTAGAGGTTCATACTCTTGTTTTTGCCTGAAATCTTTTTGCTTCCACAGTGCAGAGCAGAGCTCTTTGGGATGTGTAGCCCAGCATGCTCAGGGCATGGTTTGAAAAGGAAATTCAGATCACACTTTTCTGAAAATTGTAGGCCTGGGTCAGAATTGCAAATGCCAGATCTGGAGTTCAATTCTTCTCAAATTTCAGTGTGCCCAAATTTGAGATTCTTGCTTTCATCTCTTTTAGAGAAAACGTGTAGGGCTGAAGCTTCTGCTCCCTTCTGCATTAATGTATACTTGGAAATCTTTTATTTTTTAGGGCTTTTGCAAAAAATTATATCTTACCAAGAAGTTTCAATATATTTTTTAAACAATTGACATTATCCAAGTATTTTGGAGCTTCGCTTTTTTTTTTTTAATTATTTTTCTGCATGTTAGTAAAAATAATAATTCCAATAGTTTATCTGAAAGTGATAAATATGGTGGATTTTGAAGAGATATGAGGCAAATCTATGTTCTCATAATCCCCTAAGAAGTTTCTCTGTCTGAAACACTTCTGAGACCACTTTTCATGCATTTATTGCTCTTTCATTCTTCCTTCCAAACAGTGAACTGGGTAAGTCAACAAAAATACGTCCTCCAAAGAGCTGATGACCAGGATTTGTTCTTATTTGAATTCTGGAAGGATTTTTTTTGTTGTTTGATTGTATTTAACTTGACCTAGATAACACATCATCTTCTTAAATACCAAATGTCACAGTTACCTGGACACTCTCAGAGAAATAATTACATATTCATACGCCAGATGTAGCCTGTCCACAGAGACTTGCACCAGCATTTGGTCTAATGAAGGAGCAGCTGGATTGAAGGGAGATGTACTATGGAACAGAAGAAATGCATAAATTATGAAGTATTTTCATCAGCTAAAGTCCTGCTGACATCCCACATTCACATTTCACTTGGAACCTGGAAGATGGTTCTTCTCCAAATTCACTGAAGGCAATGTCTGATTTTCTCCCAACTCTGTCATTCCTTTCTTGCCTACCTGTAGCCAGTCCCTCAAAGGTGTTTTTGGAGAATAACACTTCATTCTGACTCACAGCCCTCCAAAGTTACAAGGCAATAGGGGGAAAAAAATTAATCTTTAATACTCTTTGACTTCTTTCCTCTGACACTTATTCTTTGCAATTGTACTTTAAAATATTTCTGTTGGTTCTGATTACCATCTTCAGGACTATCCTGAAGCTCTCCAGACTCTGATCTGTGTTCAGAATTCCAGATTAAATGCTTTTGTACCATTTCTTGGGCAGTCACTTAACCAGGGATGGTTCAGCCTGCTGCTAGCTTACATTGTGTGCTACAGGTAACAAAGCTCTGAGCAGCTTCCCTCAGATCCTACTGACAGTGCGTGTTCCTGCAGTGTCCCTCAGGGCAAATTGTGCTTTCTCAAAACCTTTAAAGCCTTCTCCTGAATATTTTGGTGAAAAAAAAGCCCAAAGGTAAGCAGGCTACTTGTTGCACCAACAAGGGAGATGTTTGTGTCCCTCTGGCCAAGGCAAACTTTTCAGGTATGAGTGGCCTTGAGTTGTGCTGGTGTGTTGTGAGCAGTGGGGATTGGGTTGAGCTGTGTCTGTTTCTGTAGTTTTTACAGCCCCATCATCATGGGGCCTGAGTAACCATCCCATAAATCAATAGCAAAAGTCTGGTCCTTGTGGCCCAGACATGTCCTACATGATTGGAGACACCTACCTGGAGCAATTCCCTGATGATCCCAGGAAATCCTGCAGGCAATGGAGCAACACAACAGTCCTGCATCCTTAAAAGATATTTTTTCTTGAGTGTGTTGGAACATCTGGGTTACTAAAGCAGACGACCAGATTTCTTGTTTCCCAGTTTGTTTGGGGTTTGTTGGGTTTTTTGGTTTTTTGTTTTTTGGTTGGTTTTTTTTTTTTTTTGGTTTTTTTTTGGGGGGGGTTTTTTTTTTTGGTTTTTTTTTTTTTTTTTTTGTGGTTTTTGGTTTTGGTTTTTTTTGGGGGGGTGTTGGTTTTTTTTGTTTTGTTCCTGTTTGTTGATGGGTTTTTTTAGGCTTCTATAGTGCGCTGCAGAAAAAAATATTTGAAGTTGTCCTTATCCTCACTACAAAAATTCCAAAATGTCTTGGTTTTACTGGCATCTAGCACAATTTCTTGTAAATCATGATGTGTCCTTTCCCTTAAAAAGAAAAAAAAAATCTTATCACAGTTGTTAGTGCTGTTTTATACAACCCTAAAGATCATCTGGGAAGGGTTGTCAGGGCCTCAAGTGCTAATGACTGGATCATCTGCTGCTCTGAAGGAAAAGTGGGTTGATTTTTTTTAAGGAAGAACAACCCTCTAGACTGCCAGACATTGAATTGATCTGTTCTGGTCTGGAAAATTGTCTGTTTTCCCTCCTGATGATGAAACCATCACTGCAGCTCTTCCATTTCAATTAATTCTGAGATAAAATGCTGACTCTCTGAATGGATAGGTCTGACACTCCCGTGGCCAGGATAGCAGAGCTGGAAGTTTTCCACTGTTTTTTAGCATGTGTGAACAGGTTTGAACCTGGTGTGTGTCTCCATGGGAGTGTGTGCACAAGTCTCTTCTTCAGATTCAGATAAAAAGTGTTGTTCATCTGAGGATGAAAAGACCTAAGTCTGTGCAGATATCAAGGTCCAGCTTGACTAGTCAAAAAAAGGGCATTTCTAGGCTTTAATACTATGATATGTGTTAATATCTGCCTCTCTTCAGTGAGATCAATGTTGAAGGCAAGACACCTAAATTATGAATGAATACATGTTTTTAGGCAGGGATAAAATATCTTTTAGATGCTCCCAGCATCACTTTTTAGGATTTCTGCTGGAAGTTTCTGATCTACATGGAAGGACTTAACTTCCCTTAGTGTCTCTTGAAGTTTTTAGATTACTTTTGCATGGCAGTTTTACCATTCACTCAGTCTTCAGTGAATGCCTTTACACCCTTTGAACTAAATAAATTAAACCTGTGTTGCTGTTTTGACTGGAAAAGGAATGGTTACTGATGGCAAAAATTGACTTCAGCCTGTGGAAAATTTAGCTGTGGTTTCTCTCACATAAGCACCTCTGCAAGGCTTTAGGAAGTGTTTCAATTTAAACTCGACACCCTCTGGGGTTTTGCACCTGTCAGAAAGGTGTGAGGTTATGAAAGCAGGAAAAGATCCAGCACAGAAAGCTCATTTGTGCTTGCCCTTCCCAGCAGCATCTCTGAGAGGGAGTGGGCCAAGCAGGAAAAACTTGTAATTTGTACAGGAATTAAATGGGTCATCAACCTGTAAATATGAATATTAATAAGAAAATTTCAGAAGTGAGTATTTGGGGACATCAGGGAAAATAAAGGTATTCTGTTTTCTAAACTTAGTAAGTCTTGTTCACTTTTAAAAATATGCTTTGGTGAAGCATTAATTGATTCTTGAATTACACCTCCTCTATTCCAGCCTGGACACAGGATTAGCTCAGAGCTGAGTGCAGACAGATAATTCTCCCATGAATGTTTGTGAACAAATAACTCCTGATGTGTTGATCTCTCTGTGTCATCAACATCAACCACCTGAGATAGTTCACCCACCTTCAGTTCCCCGGTCTGGCATTGTTCCCACTGACTGGAAAAGGAACCCACATGTTTTAAAAGGGAAAAAAAGGAAGACCCAGAGAATTACAGTCCTGTCAGTCACTTCTTTTTCTGGCAAGGTCATGGAGCAAATCCTCCTGGAAGCTGTGCTTTAAGAAACAAGGACATGATTGGTGACAACAAAAGTGGCTTCACATGGCTTTTAGATGAAGGGGGGAAGGTTTAATTTAGATAGTAGGAGAGAATTATTTACTCAGAGGGTGATGAGGCCCTGGCACAGGTTTCCCTCAGAAGCTGTGGCTGCTCCATCCCTGGAAGTGTCCAAGGCCACTTTGGATGAGGATTGGAGCAAACTGGGGTAGTGGAAGCTGTCGTTCCCCATGGCAGGAGAGTTGGAGCTAGGTGGTCTTGAAGGTGCCTTCCAACCCAAATAATTTTGGGATTTGTGATCAAACCTCTTGGCAGTACATTTTTTTTTTTTTACGAAGAAAAAAAAAGCCAAAAAAAGCCAAAAAAATTTAAACCAAACCCAACCAACCAAAAAAACCCCAAACAAACAAAACCCAAAACAAACAAAAAACCCCACACAAAACTCCCACCAACTATCAGAATGCACACAGAACAAGATAATAGCAAATAGCTTCATTCTTTAGTCTCAATAAGAATCAGGTCACATCCCCGCCATCTCCCATAAACTCAGGACGTGCCCACGGGTCAAAAGAGAAGGCTGGTGGCAATGGATGGCAACCTCAAGCAAAGCACCTGAATTTCCTGGAGGTGGAGGAATTGCATCTTTTCCAAGATTTTATTGCCTGGCTGCTGTCCCTCACTGTTCCCCTGGTGCTGGTGGCACCATGGAGGGTCTCCAAGCTGTCTTTCCAGCCCAAGCAGCAGAATCAAACAATGTTTAATGCAGAGATGATTGTCATGGAGCTCATGGGACATGTCCAGCTGTCCCTCCTCATGGCACCAATGTTACTGCACATTTTGCAATTTTCACCATGACACAGGGAGGGAAGGATCCCTGGTTCCTGATGGAACTACACTCTCTTGGCAGATTACTCAGAAACCTTCTAGATTGACTACTGCCCTATTAAAAAAGGTTTTTCACATCTAGTAATTATTTTTATTGCAGCTTGAGTTTCTCTTCCCTTTTAGACCTCCTGGGAGGCTCCTGCTGCTCTCAGCCCTTTCTGGTGGGAATATTGACTTCCAAGGAGCCTTGTCAGTGCTGGGGATGGACAGGGATGGAGAGAAACTGCAGGTGGGATTAGAAAAGCATTTCAGCAGAGATGTACTCTGTGTGGGATGTAGGACTTTACTGCGTTCTGGAACATAAGGAGGAAAAAATATCCTCTTTCCTCCAGCCCAGAGATTCCCAAGCTGTGGGAGTTATGGCATACCTACCTCTGAGAACCTTCCCCAAGCAGCTGTCTACAGAAATTTGTGCCTGCAGAAAACTGCAAGGAGGAATATCTTGAGCATGGTGGCACCAGATTGTCTCATGACTTCCCTGCGCTATGTCGTTGGTTTATATCCATCTGTTGTTTCTTGTCCCATCTTTCTTCTAAAGAAAAGGACTCCACAACATGTCAAGGGATTAGACCTTCATGTGGGGAAGAGATAAAAGCAAAGTGTAATGAAAGGCAGAAACAGAAGTTGAAGATGTTGAGGGTCTAAAATATTATAGGGAAAAGAACCAGGTTAATTCATCCTCTCCCCCATTGCTGCTGCCAGGACTTTGACTCATTCTCCCTCAGCTGTTGGATCACGCTGGTGATTTTCTCTGCTTTTCTCTAATTTTGCTAAAATATTGAAAAATAGACTCCACTTTTAAAGCTTGTATTTCTTGAGCTGCCTGATCAGCCCTCCATGCTCTGTCCTCTCCTCTGGAACACCATTAATGAGTGAGCAGCAGAGTGGGAAATTCCTGTGTCAGGGTTTTTCTGATGTGCTCAGTCACTCTTGCCATCGTGCTCCTAACACAACAAAGCATTCCTGTCTTTGGGAAGACAAGCATTTGAGCATCTCTGCATAGGTGAAGATTGACTGATTATATTAATAATGTCAAATTATACTCTTCTCTTCTGTAACACTCTCAGGTTATTTTACAGATAATAAAGATGAGACAGACATGTGCAATGGGTTTTAGGATGTTTTAATTTCATCTGATTCTTTGCTTCTACCATATTTTATTTTTTCCAGGAGGAGATACTTGGGAAATGTAGACTTATAGACTTATGCCACTAAATTAACCTTGGTGGCAATTCCACAGAGAGTTCAGGAAATTGTTTTGACATGCTGTGAAGGAAAAAAGGTGACCTCCACACTTGTGTCTCCTGAGAAATTAAAAAAAATAATCTGGTTATCATTTCAAGGCGATCAGCCCTCTGTGGTGTTGTCCTATTTTTTTTTTTTATTTTTTTTTTTTCTTATTCAATCCCAGTCTTTGATCAACCACAACCCTGGATAATTTCCAGCTCGGGGTTGGCAGTGGATGATGTTGTGTTGGATCAGAGACTACAAAGCTCTCAAGGGACTTTGGACTATGGACTATATGAACATGTCAGGGTCATGTCCATACAGGCCATTAATCAGCTCCTGCTTTTGGTTCTTCTCTGGAGGAGCCTGACACCTGAATTCCTGTTCAGCAGCTATAGGAGAAAAAAAACAAGAACTGATAAGATTATAGAAACTTGATTTACACTCCCCTGAAAAACCAAATAACCAAAAAACCAGCAATAGGACTGTATAAGGAAAAAAAAATAATTCTTTCTCTTGCTGTCCATACCAGAAATATGAAAAAGTAGGAAATCTGTAAGTTTTAAATCTGTCCTGGGAAAAACTTTCTGTACTAAAATCACAGAGTCACAGAATATTTTGGGTTGGATGGGACCTTAGAGCTCATTTAGTACCAAACCCCTACCGTGGGCAGGGACATCTTCCACTATCCCAGATTGCCCCAAATCCTGTCCAACCAGTTCTTGAACACTTCTAGGGATGGGAAAGCCACAGCATCTCTAAGCAATCTGTGCCAGGGTCTCTGCACCCTCACAGTAAAGATTTTTTTTCCTGATATCTCATATCCCAGCTGTGTAGACCTGGTGGAACTACAGGTTGTATCCAACATGCCGTGGATCTATGGGAAAACACTTTGCCAGCAGAAATGGCAAGGAATTGATGCTCAGCCTCTTCAACAGCCTCTACTTCTTATCAGGTAAATAAGAGTGGCTTTGAAATTCTTTGAATTTGTAACGTGAAAGACACAGGGAATAAGGGTCAGGATTTCGTGAGTTTTTAAAAAGATCTTGTCAGGTTTTTGAATGAGCAAAAACAGTTTGTTTTCTTTAGGTGCAGTGAAAGGAAATGGGAGCTAAACAATAACCTGATTTTCTGTGTTCCTCTTTATATCCTGAAGCCTTGGTTTTCAAAGGCACTCAGGTCCAGGAATAGCATTGTGCAGGGGGAAGTAAGGCACTGGGACATTGTAGTGAGAGCACGGGCTGTTCCTGCAGGAAATGTTGTTGATTTTGGTGCAGAAATCAGAAGTGAACAAAGATAGGAAATTCATCAGAGAAAGATGCAAGCAAGTTCCATCTTTATTTCCTCTAACTCAATAAGAAAGCTGAGAAAAAAACTCATGTGAGTTAAATATTTAAATGTGAATTGCCCCCTCCTACTCCACCCCGGAATTTGCAGAGTACATAGCTGTGGAGGTTTTACTTTTGCTACCTGTCCAGTTAATTAATACCTGCCAGTTTACTTTTCCCACTCTTGCTATTTTTGGACTCTTATTTTATTGGGAAAAAAATTAAAAAGAGAGAGAGAAAAGAAAGAGAGAGAGGAGGCTAAAAGAAAAAAAAATTGGATTTCATCTCCTATGATGAAAAGAATATATGTCTGATGTTAATTCACATATTGAATCTCTTTCAAACTTCTCCACATTTTTTCTTCTCATTTAAAGATTTTTATGCTTTTTAAGCCATGTAATGCACAATGAGGATTCCATTCATTTTCTCCATATCAACATGTTTGTATTGGTTCCTTTTCATTCCCTTTTCCTCCTAGCTGCTCTTGTCACTGAAGGAATCCTGTCAGATTGATGAAGTGTCTTTGTAGGTACTGTTCAATCCAGGGATGCAGTTATTAATTAAAGTTTGCAGTAAATTGCAGGTGCAAGCAGGTCCTTGGGACACAGTGACAAAGCAAATTCCTAAAAAATTAGTGACAAAGGGTGTTTCTCAAGTTCTTTTTTTTAAGTCAGGATGTGCTCAGACTTGCTAGGCTGAGTGGGAGCCAGATGCTTTTCCTTGTGGGCATCCTGACAGATTACAAGGAGGGTTGGAAGCGTCACTGCAAGGCACTGGAGCTCATCAACATATTGCTGACAGCAGTGCTTGGGTCCCTCTCCATCTTCCCAACTGATCATCTGTAAACAAACAATAATAATCCAGGCTTGAGTTCACAGTCTTGATTTATAGGCATGAACTAAGAATTCATCACTGGTGGAGTTTATATTTTTCTCCTAAAGGAGGAGTAGCCAAAGCTGTGAAAGAACAATTAATATTGATAAATCTGGATGTGCTGACAGAAATAAACCCCAGCATCCAGCCAAGCCATATGTGACCCTGGAGTAAATCACAGGAACAAGAAAACAAGAAGCTCAGATGAGAAGCCCATGCGTTGCTGGTGTGCCAGCCCATGTCAGCCTGGTGAGCTTGGTGTCAGGCCTGACAGCTCCACAGATGCAAGATAATCCAGGCCACTCAAGTGCTGTGCACAGAAGGAAATCTCTGACACCAGCCCTCTTCCCTCTTCCAGTCAGATGAGTCTTCAGCATGTTCACCTCCCTGTTGTGATGGTGGACACGTAGGAATGGCACCTTAAGGACCTTGAAGGTCAAGTCAGACCTATGGATCCTCTTCAGAAGCCAGGTGGAATCAAGACAGGTCTGGAGTGTGCTTCCTTTTAATTTCTGTGCTTATAACTTGGCTTTCAAAAGTCCAAGAGATCTGTGGCAGATTGACCATTCTGGAGCTTCCCAAAAATCTTTTCCACAGCTGTGGGATGCAGTTCTCATTGTCAGGGGAATTATTGCCTTTGTAACAGGAATGTCTTGCAGCTAAAACAGAACAAGGATTTCAGTACCTCTGGTTACCAGATTGGTGACACCATGGCCAGGCAGTGAAGATTGACTTGTTCTCAGACATTCAGGATGGTATTCACCTGATTTATCTTCAGGGATAGGATTTATCCTATCATTTGTGGATTTCCAGAGGGGAAGTGCCTACCGAACAATTCAACCCAGGCTCTCTTTCTTCTCACAGGAGAGCAAGTCAGTGGCACTGAAGAAGTTCAGGGTAAGATTTGGTTTATCCTGAAGAAGATGCTTCCCTGAGGTTTGCTGAATCACATCCCTGCTCCCACTGAATATGTTGGCTTATTCTCCACTACTGCAGTGGGCAGTGGATGGAAATACTAAATATGGACAGCTAAATTGGAAGGGTGGATCCCAGACAAGTTAAATAGTGAAAATATTTGTAAACAACTCCTCCATATCTTTATCTCAGAGTGTGATCAAACCCATCCCACTTGGATATTTGATAATTTGCATTATCAAATTTGCACATTTGATGAATGTGCAAATAAGGTGATCAGCCACCTAACAGAACTCTCCACTTGGTTTAGGGTTTAGATGGCCTCGATTTTAGACAATCAGACCAACTGGACCCTGGAAAATGAATCCTCACACCTCTGTTTGGAAAAAATATCTCCGGCAGTGCTGGATCCTCAGTGTCCAGTCTGGGATTTTTTTTTTTTTTTTCTTCCTCAAAAAATTCCTCAGTAGGAAAAGGATCCAGCTAGGCTTTTCTAGTATTAAAACTCAACCAGATTATGTTAGGACACATCATTTGGACTCCACAGAAATTTCTAATTGTGGAGACTTTGCAAAGATGAAGAACAGCATCCAGGGCACTAGGGACTAAAGCTATGCTATCATGATGGAGTTGTCCCCTCCTTTATTTTCCATAAACTGCTGTGGAGAAAACAGTGCTGTTTTCAATTCTTCATACATTTTCCTGTCTGGGACAAAAAATGAAAAGAAAAAACCAAACCCCTCCATTCTTATTATTACAGTTGTTTTTTTGTTGTTTTTTTTTTTTTTTTTAATGTTCCTATTCCCACAGCAGGAGCTGAAACCCAAACTTATTGGCTTCCTGTTGTCCTGAAAACTCCTTGTGGTTATTACCACTTTGCACCAGATTCCTGCCACTGACCTTGATGGGAAAACTCCTTAACCCACTTACTGAATCCCCCAAGTCATCCTGAAGCCAGAGAGTAACAGTTAATAAAGTGATTGCCAGGTTTCACAGTGTTTTTAGGCTGACCTGTATTTTGACTTGCTACAGGATTCACTAAGTGAGAAAAACCCAGGGGTAACACTCCCAGTGCAGAGCACACCAAGGTGGCTCTGGGGAATGAGACTGAGCTGTGGCCCTGCCCCTGATCTACACCTGTAAAAATTCACAGAATTCACAGGGAGAGGGGAGAAAAAAGGGTAAAGACAGAGAAAAAATAGGTGGGATGGGGAGGGAGGATTCAGCCTTCTCAGCAATGCATGCACTGTATTTCTGAGTTCTCTCCTACTTTGGGAAGGGGCTGAGTTATGCTCAGTTATGTTGTCTTGCCTTGCGTAGCACAGGGGAGACTGAACTCCTTCATTTTAGGGAACAAGTGACACACGGGATCACAGAATTACAGAATGGCTGAGGTTGGAAGTGACCTATGAAGGTCATCTGGCCAAACCCACCTGCTGGGGCATGGTCACCTACAGCCAGCAGCCCAGGATGATGTCAGACATCTTTTTAATATCTCCAAAAATATAAACTTCACAAACTCTCAGGGCAACTTATGCCAGTTCTCAGTCACCCTTAACACTAAAAAAGGTGTTTCCTGCTGTTTAGAAGGAAATTCTTGTGTTTCAGTTTATGCCCCCTTTTTCAGGTACCACTCAAAAGCGCCTCTTCTCACTCTCCTTTCAAGTATTTATAGACATTAATAAAATCCTCCCAAGTCTGCTCATCTCCAGGCTGAACAATCTCAGATCTCAGCCTTTTCTCATGGGAGACATGATCCAGTCCCTTCACAATCCTCATGGCCTTTGATGGACTCTCTCCAGTGTTCTTGTCTCTTACTGGGAAGTCTGGAATGGGACAGAGATTCCAGGTGAGGCTTCTCAGGGCTGGGTAGGGGGCACAGATCCAGGGCATTACAGAATCACAGAATGGTCTGGCTTGGAAGAGACCTTGAACATCCCTTCCTTCCAAACCCCCTGGCATGGGCAGGGACACCCCCCACTATCCCAGGGTGCTCCAAGCCCTGTCCATCCTGGCCTTGGACGCTTCTGAAGATAGGGCAGCCACAGCTTCTCTGGACAACCTGTGCCAGTGATCCACCACCCTCTGAGCAAAAAACTTATTCCCAATATCCCATCTATCCCTGCCCTCTGGCAGTGGGAAGCCTTTTCCTGTGTCCTACCACTCCACAGCCTTGTCCAAAGTCCCTCTCCAGCTCCCTTGGAAAGCCTTTTGGCACTAGAAGTGGCTCTAAGATCTGCCCAGAGTCTTCTCCAGGCTGAACAACCCCAACTCTCTCAGCCTGTCCCCATGGCATAATTTTTTTTAAATTTCTTTCAACATTTTGCCCAAGCTGACATTTCCTGTGGGTGTCACAGCCAGCTCCTCATCCCTGGTGCAGCGACGAGAGCTCCACCAGCTCTGCACTTGCAGTGACACAACTGCCACTGCTGCTACCTGGCATTTCCATGCTGCCAGGCTCAGCTGAAGTGACAGTGTTGGAAAGACAGTGTAAAAGAGAAAGAAGAAACCTGACAGCTCCTTAAAAGCCTTGTGCAAATAGGACAGTGCTTGACATGATGCTGTTCCAAAATCAGTCGCTTGGACTTGATCTGCAAGGCTTGCAAAATCTGCTTGTTGCCTGCATTTTGCTGGAAAAGGTGGTTTGATTTGGCTCCTCTGGGTTTAACATCATGAGTGAAGCTGGGCAGATGCCATCAGTAAAAAACAGCTTCAACTGGGAGGAAATAGAGCTGAAGAACAGAGATTTGTCTGAGAGGATCTGCATGAAGAATTTTCATCTGCTAATGGACATAAACAGGGACTGAAAAAACCCACCTTGTTGGACTGAACAGAAGACCACCAGTGAAGCATGTTCCAGTGTCCTTCACTGGTATGTTAAGAAAAAAAAAAAAAAAAAAAGCATAATTTTGTTATTTCTCTAAAAGTTTGGTTTTTCTGACCTTGTTCTTTAAATGTCACCAGTTAAATATCCAGAGATTTGAGATCTTTCTTCTCAGCACCACTTTCTGCTCTGTGACAGAGTACAGGCCAGTTTTCCCATCATTGCACCACCTGAGCATGAAGACTTATTTGACAAGAAAGTAAATTAATCATCCTCTGGACGTTTCAGCCTTCCTCTGCCCACTGGAATGAGATACTCAGGGAAAAACCAGGTGAATCCTGCACTAAAATGGCACCATCACCTGAATTTTGAGACCCCAGATCTCTGCAATGCATTTGGTGCACACTCTGACCACTGATGCTCCCCAAAAATCAGGTCTGATCAATAGAGGAGGTGATGTCACCCCCCTGACCTGTGCAGGGGAGCAGCCAGCTGGAGCTACTACATAACACAAGTGATGGTGGAGAACCATGGAGTCATTTGGGCTGTAAAAACCTCTGGGATCATCGAGTCCAACCCTTCCTCCAGCACTGCCAAGGCCACCACTAACCCATGTCCCCAAGTGCCACATCTACACATCTTTTAAATCCCTCCAGAGATGGAGACTCCATCACTTCCTTGAGCAGCCTGACAACCCTTTGGGTGAAGAAATTTTCCCTGTTGTCCAACCTAAGCCTCCCCTGGTGCAACTTGAGGCTGTTCCCTCTCATCCTCTCCCCTGTGAGCTGTTCTCACTACGAGTTGCTCTTTGCTGAATTTGGGTTTGCTCTGATACAAACCAAGGCTTCTCCCACACCCTGCAGGGATGCTTCCCTCCCAGAAGACTGAAACTCTCTCCATCTGTTTTCTCAATATTCCCTTGCCTAGACTGCAGAAATGTCTAAACCTGTTGTAGACAGCCAATAAAGAGTTTCTAGTGATTAACATGAAGAGATACCTGGAGCTGGACTTTTGCAATGGTTTGGGAAACCCTTTTCATTGCTATTTTTACAAAAGAACTCTTCAAGATTTCTAGCTCTAAGGAAGCTTTGGGATCAGTCCAGGCATGGGTGATAGATAGACCAAAATGAGCTGAGGTTTGTTGATACCAGAACAATAAAAAAACTATAAAAGACATTTGAGTAAAAAACCCCTCAGATCAGGTGCACTTCCAATTAGGAGATAAGACAGCAGCAGACAGGGTAATTTCCCACTCTTGAGGCCCTAGCACAGGTTTCCCAGAGGAGCTGTGGCAGCCTCAATCCCTGGAAATTTTCCAGGTCCAGCTGGATGGAGCTTGGAGCAACCTGGGATAGTGGAAGGTGTCCATGGCAGGGGGTTGGAACTGGATGGTCTTTAAGGTCACTTCTAACCCAAACCAGTCTATTTTCCATCATAAAGGGATGCTACAATGTTGACCTGGATCAATTCCACTGGTCATGTAATGAAAAAGGAAATAGATTCCCAGAGTGCAGCAGAGGGAGCATTAAACCAAGGGTGGCTACATGGAATAATCTTAAATAATTGAAGAAATTTCATAAATAATCAGTGCCAAGTAAAGCAGAGCTGTCTTCTGACCTCACAAGAGGACAAAGAGAGGGCCCTGGTTTTGCTCAGGTGGAGATTGGTGGTCTCCCTGGACATTGAGCAGCGTTGGATGGAAGAAACTGAATTTATCTGGATCCCCTGCATCAGCAAGAAACAATAGGCACCCCCTGCAGGAATCATCTCCCCCCAGGGTCTCTTCCAGGGGGTGGATGAGATCACCTCTTCATTTCTCAGAGTAGCAACTGCTGATTAAAAATTAAACTCTTTTGTAGTCTCCCCTCCTCTGCCTGTCAGTGTACAAACATGCCAGGCCTCAGCAGCACTAAATCATCTGTGTGGGAGAGGGCTGCCAGGGAAAACCAGTCCTTGAGGGGCAGAAGCTCATGTGGGCAACGAGGGAAAAATAAAAATACTCCCAGTCTTGCTGACACCTTCACCATCCTGCAGAAACCTCTTTTCCCTCAGGGATTCAGCCTCCCCACCTGGGAAATACTGAGGTCAATAATTTGTGTGCCTTGCCCTGCTAAATAAGCATTTCCAAACTCACAGAGCCAGCAGCTCTCCCTCCATCCACGTCAGGAGCTGGGAATGGGAGGCAGGAAAAATGCTGGGACCTTCAGGCAACTGTCTTCCTCATAGCTAGGGAGCGATTAAACTGCACATTTAATTGCTTTGATATGTATTTGTTTTACATGAATGCAAGGCCCAAGCTAATCTAATCGGCTTATTTGCTAACAATGGACCCTAAACTGAACATAAATGACCGTTAAATTATTAGCTATCAGGAGATCTGCAATTGGATTTGGAATGGGAAGGAAAGTGAGTGCTCCAAGAGGCAATTATTACTTTTTATTTTTGTATTTTTTTTTTCCCGTTTCTTTTTTAAGGCACCCTTATTATCTATGCAGGAGCCTTGCTCAGGAAACAAGTGTTCCTGTTGGTAAATCAATAAGGGAGCTGCTGTGATAGCAGCAGAAACCTGTTGAGTTTCAATTCGTGCTTGGGAGAGGTTGAGCCTCTTCCCTGAGCCTGTCACTTGCTAACACCAGGGAAATTTGGGGACTTATTTATTGTTTGGAGAAATTTGAACTCTCGGCAGTAAGAATTTGGGGCAGCAATAATCATGCTCTGCAGTTAACCCCATCTTTTTTGTCCTATTTTTCTTGGATGCCTGAGATGCCTGAGACCATGAAAGATTTTAAAGTGTTTTGTGAGAAATGCATCAGTAAGGACATGAGGGCTGTAGTCTGCTGCTCTCACAATTTGAGCTGGTTCCCTACTGCATCTCAACAGAAGACTGAATGATTTTTTTGGTTTGTGCTCAGATTTTGAAATTAAATATTTATACAGCACCTGAAACACAGAAGACTTGATATGTGATGGAAAGCTGGTTTCTACAGTCAAGACACAAAGTATTCTGAGATGCTGCCTTGAGACTTGGTCACCTTTTATTAGGCCATGTCCACCTAACCTGCTTTCCCAGGCTCCGCTGAAGCTGGAAAGGTCCAGCAGGAAAATCAAAGTGAGATTTGTGTCTATTTGATGAGACCACACAGCAAACAGAAGAGGAGTAAGGAAGATACCCCTCAGGAGGACACAAGGTCACCCAGATGTAATCTAGGCATTATTTTGTAGGACATTAATGTGATTTGTGCTTCTTTTCCTGCCTCCTTAACAAGCTCTCCCAGTGTTCCAAGGATGAAGGCCCTTCAGGATACCAGATTATCTCACATCCTTCATGTCCTCTCACAGACCGATCCCTGATCCTCATGCCCACTGGTGAAACCCTCAGCTGATCCACTTTACAGCTCCTCTCTCTCCACAGTTTTATACTCAGCCTGAATTTTTCTTCCCTCCCCAAATATTTCTTCTTACAGGTCAAACTTCCAGGTGTGAGCAGCTGCTCCTGGCCCTCCTGTGCTGTGGAAAATGTCCCCAGTTGTCCCTTTGACCAACTCCACTTCGCAAAATTCATGGGCAATCAGGGCAGCCCTTAGGAAGAGATGGAAACCCTGCTCTTCCGTGCTTTACTCAACAGAAAACGGGTGGATTTTGCACTTGTAACAGGAATATATCTTTGTTTTAATCAAGTCACACACAGGTAGGAAAAGACTCACTGCAAGAGTTGCTGTGTTCTCAGGTGTCTTGGCATGTTCAGGAAGAAATGAACCCAAAGCAGGACTGTGGGGAAACAAGAGGCACTGTAAAAGAGAGAGAGGATCCATGTCACCTACCTGGCATGGTGCTGGAGATCAGCTCAGAGGTCAGCTCTTTTTGATGGCGATTCCAGCCAGACCATCAGGGTGGGTGGAACAATCACACTTCAGGAGAGGTCAACTTCTTCATCTCTTCTCAGCTTGGAGAAGAGAAGCTCCTGGGGACAGCTCCTTGTGACCTTTCAGTACCTAATGTGGGCTTATAAAAAAGAGGGAGAGTGATATATTACACAGGCAGATAGTGAAAGGACAAGGGGGAAAGGTTTTAAACTAAAGGAGGAGGGGTTTAGATCATATATTAGGAAGAAATTATTTACTCAGAGGCTGGTGAGACCCATGCACAGGTTGCCCAGATATGCTGTGGATGTTCCATGCCTGGAAGTGTCGAAGGCCAGGCTGGATGGGGCTTGGAGCAGCCTGGGACAGTGCAAATTGTCCCTGCCCATGACAGGGGGGTGGAACTCAATGATCCTTAAGGTCCCTTCCAACCCAAACCATTCCATGATTCTTTCCACTGATCTATGAGGGTTCCTGCTGAGCAGCTTTCAGGAGATTTTCAAATATTCAAAAGTTCAGTAAAGAATTCCAAGGTTGGCAACTCCTTCAAAACTTTGTAACTGCACTTCTTTATACACAAGAAAAATCAAAGCTTGCTCTCCCTGTCATGCGTTACCACTTGGTGGATTGACATGAAAGTTCCCGATCCTCCAGTGCCCCTCACGGAACAGATGCTTGGGAGAAGGGAGTATCAATATCATATCACAGGAAGTTTATCAGTAGAGTTCTGACAAGATTAATTTCCTACTTCAGACAGTGTTTTGTCTATTAGGAGGTTCTTGAATACTTGATTATTAATATAAATTATTAAAGAACACTGCAGGATTCATGGATACAAGCTGGAGTAAGGCACACCCCGAAAGTTGCAGTGTGTCTGACAATTGCAGAGATGTTCAATATTTTTTAAATATCCCTGAATTTATGAATGAGTGAATTTTGCAGTTCATTACAAGTTACTTTTCCCTGATTTTAGAAGATTTCAGAGAGATTCCTTTATTCCATGCCAGTGACTTAAAACTTGGAATCATGACTAGGATAAGGGGACTGTTATTCTGAAGTACAGGTTTGCACTTCCAGCTCCCCAGACGCAGATTTGCTTCTTTTGTGACTTGCTGTAAGGCAGTTTAAAATTTTCTAGCTGAAGGAATTTTGGTGGAAAAGGTAAATTGCAAACTGATTAAAACTCCATGCCAATTTTTGACAGAGCAGTTGATTATTTTTTAATCTTCTGAAAAACAAACAAAACTGAAATATTTCATATTATTCTTCTTCTAAAAAAAAGATACTTCCTTTTTGTTTTTATTTCTTTTAATTTGAAACGATACTCCATTTAGATTTTTTTTTCTGCTGTGCTGAGGAAACACATTATAAAGCTTGAAAACAACATGAAGAAATTCATTGTGGGTGGAAGACAACATTCACTTAAACTCGGATGTGCCAGGCTTGTTTTCTGTTTGTTTGTTTTCCATTCTCAGTTAGTTGATTTTCTTTTATTTTTCTTAGCTCCATTTAAGATCTGCCTTCAACTTATTCATTTATTTGCTTACCTTGAGGAATTGGCAGCAAAAATGGAAAACTTGTTATTCCCACATCTCAGTTTAGGAAATAGCATATCATGATCAGTGCCTTGAGGGGTCCAGAAATTGCTCTAGATCTCCAGATAACATTTCAATATAAATGAGAATAAGCAACAGACTAGAAATAACTCTAGAGTAACAGACAAAAATAACTCTAGAGTAGTAGTAGGAAGCAGAAGAAGAAGAAGAATGAGAAGAAGGAGAATGAGAAGAAGGAGAAAGAGAAAGAGGGAGAAGGAGAAGGAGAAGGAGAAGGAGAAGGAGAAGGAGAAGGAGAAGGAGAAGGAGAAGGAGAAGGAGAAG
>VZUI01095570.1:0-15590 GCA_013401135.1 Cettia cetti | reverse complement strand
GGCTGGGAGCGGAGGAGGAGCGGCGGGAGCGGGGAGTCCCGGCGCGGCCGCGGGAGCCCCGGGCGGGCGGGCGGCGCTGGGAGCGGCCGGGATTTACGGTGGTGGCGGTGGGCGCTGAGCGGCGGGGGAGCCGGGCGTCCCCGGGGCCGCCGCCTCTCGGGTTGAGCCCCCCCGCCCGGACCATGGCCGACGACGACGTGCTGTTCGAGGACGTGTACGAGCTCTGCGAGGTGATCGGCAAGTGAGTGCGGCGGGGAGCGGGCAGGGCAGGGCAGGGCTGGGCAAGGGGGAACGCTGCCCCGCGCCCCCCGCCCGCACCGGGCACGGGGATGCTCCGCCCGGGACCCACCTGAGTCGCCGCCGGCGGCGGGTCCGTGCGGGGTCCGGGTCCCCCCCGTGGCCGGTGCCCACCGTCCTCGTCACACGGGAGGCGGAAGGGGGAGAAGTGACCCCATGTTTCCTCAGCCACCATGATTAACCACCTCGCCATCGCTCAGCCTGGCTGCAGCAAGCGGCAACCACTTCCCACCCCTTTTCTTCTCCTCCCCCCGATATCCCATTCCTGGCACACCCATCAAGGATTGCCTATTGGGGAAGGGAAAGGGAAGATAGCTCTCTGTAGATCCACCTATTCGCCGGGTGTCTGCATATTTGTGCGCCAGGTGTTGGGTTTTCCGCTTCTTTGCTGCATAATAACCAGCGTGGTAGTGGCACTGGGGTAGTGCTCGGTTCTCGTCCAGATCCATCACTCTCGTTCGTGTGGAAATGGAGATGTACAAGGCAGGAGGAGTGCTTGGCCTTTTGAGTTCTTATTATGCAACTGCTGTTAAACCGATGCTCGAGGCTTGTGTGAGACCTGGGAGTTGAGGCAGTGGCTGGCGTTCCCCAGCTGCTGTTTCAGTTACCGCTGTTGGATGAAAATGACAATTCGAGTCACCAAGAAAATACAGAGACTCCCCCAAATCAGATGGTGATAAAGAATTAAACCTAAACTCCATTCTCTCTTGCCCCCGTATTTCTGTGACTGCCCAGTTTTGAAATCCTTTCTTTATTTCTTCATCGTCTTTCATGTATTTTCTGTAGTTGTGTCTGTGTTGCAAAAAGAACATGAAAGATACAGTGATACTGAGACTGCCTAATTTTCTGTGTGTCTGATTCCGAAGCTGAGATTGCTCTGCAAAGCCTTAGTAGTGACACTGTTCAGTGTGCTTGGAGGTTTTTTTCTTCTTGACAATGGATTTTATGAGAATAATTGACCCTGTTTTGATTATAAACAAAGAATGTTTCCTGCATGTATTCTCTTGCCCGCTCTCCACCCTGATGCTTTTCAGTGTATATGGAGTGCTGTCTGCTTTCAAAGCCAGGGCTAAAAATATTCTAGAATTAATCTTTTCTCGGGATTATACTGAAATGCTGGTCTTGGACATAGAGGGTGGCTTTGTTGTCAGCAGAAGTTTCAGCACTCAGTTCTGTTGTTTCACAGCACACTACCACCTTGCTCCTAACACAACTTTTAAAAATATTAAGCTCCAAGGGCCTTGTTTGCAATAATAAATGGTATATGATTGCTTTAACTTGATGCTTGTGAGGAGCTTCTGTAGGAGCAAAACTCTTATTAAAGGTGTTTTGAAGACATTTTTTGGCACGCTCCTTTTACAAGTGGTTTTATGCTAACCACTGCAGTTCACACTCAGTTTTATTCCTGCCCGATTGCCATTAGAGGGAAGGTGCAGTGCTTATGCATGACTGCACACCCCTTCGGAGGATGGATGATTCACAGGGGGCCAGATGTTTGCACATCTCCTCTGACTTTTTGTGCTGTGGCTGGAGAATTTCGAAGGGAGAGCCCAAAACTGGTGGATTAGGTGTTAGCCGCAGAAGTTCCACACGAGATTTAGGTAGTATAGAGAGTGTTGTGATGTAACTAGATCTAACAGATAAATATTGAATCACAGTAGCATGATGATGCCAAGAGCACAGTAGCGAAAACAGGGTGTATCACTGAAAATAGCAGCAGTGGTGGTGTGAAGGACTGATAGCTGGTTGTGATTACTCAGGCTTTTCCACACAGCTGTCAAGCCAGTCCTCTGAAAAAAACCCAAACATCTAAAATAAATACACAACTTCCACGTACAATTTATGAGTGGCATTCCTGTTTCTTTGCAATGCTACGCTGGTAAATTCCAGGGGGACAGAGGTGCAGCATCTTTATTTAGCTCACAGATTCTGGGTATCACCTTGCTTGCCCATAAGAAACTTGAGGAAAGCTGCTGTAAATCTGCTTTGAATTGCTACGTATGCATCTGACCAAAAATCTTTCAGTGAAACATAGGCTAAATGCCTGCATGTTCCTAGCATTTGTTATTGATTGATACAGTGATTTAGTTCTCACAAATAGCACATCTGGCTCTGATTTGCATTTCGGACTCATGAAATACTAAAATGTATAATTTATCTTTCCTAAATAGGTAGTTACCACTGTTATTTAGGCTAATAAAAGGTATTTTCATAAAGGGTGTGGGGAAGAGGTCTTTGCCTGTAAAATGTCTGAGTGTTTAGTCAAAGTTCCCATACAATTTACTAGAGAACTCAGGAGATACTTTCTTGGCTGCCTACAGTCCAATTTGTTGAGGCATATTCTGATCTTTAGGATAAGCTTTAAACACTTCTAAATACAATAAACTGATAAGACTGACTTTGAGTAAATGCAGCAATAATAGCTTTTGGTGAGGAACAATTACAGGGCAATAGTATATGAATGAATTGATGGAATGACAATGATAAACTGTTTATTATGTGACATTTAGTGTGTTTAAGTTCTGCAAGCATGCATTTTTCATTTTTAAGAAGTGTGGGTGGTAAGAAAGGCCAGGAGGGATAGAGAGAAATTCTAGTTCATGTTTTCATTAGAAAAAAATGTTAAGGGAAATCTTATTTTGCATATATTTCCAGTATACCTTTCCATTGCTGAAAGCTATATGAAAATACAAATTGGAATAACAATTCCGATTTCTCATTCAACTTTTAAAAGTGGCATTTATGACACTAACATTCGTTTTGTATTTTTACTTAACCAGATGTGTTATGTTTGAGGTTATTGTCTCTTCAGCTTGGCTGACACAAACATTCTTCAGCAAGAAATGAATTGGGGATTTCTTTACTAGCCTTCAAAAATGTGTTAATATAACTCAGGATAAGTGATAGTGATGAAAAATACAGGTGTGCCATTTTTTTTCAAACTTGCTTCCAGGTGGCTTTGAAGAGATTCACCCTGTGTATTCATTGAGAAGTACAACCTGAAATCTTTTAAGGCTGTTACTGTGTGGATCAGACCATGTGTTTGATTGACAGTTCACAGATAGTAGTGCTAAGTGTACTTGCTTATTTTTTATTAGAATTTTCATTCAAAATGCTATGAGTACTTTATAAAACATAGTAGGTGTAAAATTGAAACATCTTGGCTACCCATCCGGGGTGCAGACTGTTGTGAGTTTATCATAGGAGCTCCACATACACATAGCAGTTTTCTTTATGCCAAGGAGAGAATGCCTGTCTTTAGTAGGTGTTGAATCTAGAAGAATGAGGCAAGGTGTTTATGATAGAGCCTTGTTCTGCAAGGACTTTATTTTAAATTATCTGTTTTTACATTTTCGTACCTCTTAAGATCCATATCACTTTATGTTAGCATTAGAGGAGAACCATAAAGATTGTCTGACCTTTCTAACAGTAGGACTGGAAGTTGCTTAAAATTTCTCCAAATGTTTTAGTTGTAAATACAATGAGATAAAGATGATAGACATTTATATGTGTTTAAAAGGGCTTTGGTCACAATTTAAGTCATTAATCCTGGGGTGCATTAGGAAGAGCGTGGTCAGCAGGTTGAGGGAGGGGATCCTGCCCCTCTGCTCAGCCCTGGTGAGGATCACCTGGAGTGCTGTGTCCATTCTGGGCTCCTCAGGACAGGAGAGACATGGAGCTCCTGGAGAGGGTCCAGTGGAGGGTGACAAAGATGATGGAGGGACTGGAGCATCTCAGTGAGGAAAGGCTGAGGGAGCTGGGCCTGTTCAGCCTGGAGAAGATGAGGCTGAGAGGGGCCCTCATCCCTGTGTGTCAGTGTCTGCAGGGAGCGCTCCGGGGATGGACCAGGCCCTGCTCCCTGGGGCCAGCAACGGGACAGGAGGAACGGGCAGGAACTGATGGCCAGGAAGTTCCACCTGAACATGAGGGAGAATTTCTTTCCTGTGCAGAGACTGAGCACTGGAACTGGTTGTCCAGAGAGGGTGTGGAGTCTCCCTCACTGGAGATGTTTTAGACACATCTGGGCACAATCCTGTCCCATGTGCTCTGGGATGGCCCTGCTTGAGCAGGGAGGTGGAACCAGATAACCCACTGATGTCCCTTCCTGCCTTATCCATTCTATGATGCTAATAGTCAGTTAAACTGTACATTTTTGTAATTTTTTTTCTTCTGTTTGTGGGCCATCATTGTGTGTGTAGTAGTGCAGTTGTTGGCATTTCCTGTACCAGAGTATAACATGATGTTTGGTGCTAATGCTGTCTCTGCAAACTTGTTTAAGGCTAATCCTCTTCTGCACTGCACGCATGAGGATTTTAGTTTGTTTTCATCCCTCTTTCCTCTGTGGTGGGATGAATCTCTCTGCTTGGGCTCTTCCATCTTGTCAAGTAGTTAAAGGGCAAGAGCCAGCAGGCATTACTCCCTTCTTCTTCCAGACTGCCAACACTGCTGGAACACCACAGATGTGAGCTGAGAGCTCAAAGTCATGGGACAGGGTTTGTTTGTTTTTTCATTAAAATTTGAAGGCTTCTAGCCCACTGAAGTTAGACAACGGGTATGGTTGCAATTCCATCCTAAGCTCTTACCTGGAGTTGGAGGTGCTTTAGATTTATGCCTCGGTCTGGGAGTGTTCAGGAAAAGGATGACAGAGCTCGTGGATTACTTGTCCAAGAAATACTTAAAACTTTTAATAATTGTAATTATTGTGGTAACAAAACTATGAAGAGGTGTTTTGATGGTTTCAGTGGTATTGTTTTTCATTATTCCCTCCATTTTCACTCATAGGAATTAGAATGCTGTTGACTCTCAAACAGACTTTTATTCTAGTACATTGTTGAGACTTTGCATTTCCTGTAAAACGAATGTAAATAACTGATGGGTGTAATTAACGACAAATCAAATGAAAATGTGAAAAAAAGGTAGTGTGTACTCACTATTTGTAAAGGGGTGAGGAGGAAGGGAATTTCTTTGGGATATGGTACCTAATTTGTCTAGTTTAGCTTTTGATTTTTTTAGTGCTGTTTGAAACTCTCTGCTAATAAAACATTTTTGGTTGTTGTCTCTGCTACAGTATGTAACAGATTGTAATAAATATTTGATTTAAGCATGAGGTCATAATGTGCATTGCTTCAGAAAAAATAGTGGTTGATTATTTGTAGTGTATAATTGCTAGAGTATATCCTTAGCTATGTTACTCTACTATGGATTTTAGCTGTAGTAGTGACCTGTTTCTACTTAAGAGGCTCTGCCTACTTAAGAGAAGCTGCTGAACACAGAATAGAATGAATAAACCTGATTGCAGAGTACAGCATTTCAATTATGGCTCCCTTTTTATACGGCTTTTTCTAATATTGTCTTGATAACCAGCAGCACTCTTGTGTACATCCTTCTTGGGGAAGAATTCCTTCATGGAAAGGGTTGCTAAGCATTGGAATGAACTGCCCAGAGGGGTGGAGGAGTCACCATCCCTGGAGCTGTTCATGAGATGACTGGATGTGGCACCCAGTGCCATCCATGGTTCGGTGGACAGGGTGGTGAACGGTCAGAGGTTGGAGTCGATGATCTTGGGGGTTTTTTTTCCCAGCATAAATGATTCTGTGATTCTTATGATGTGAACAAGACAGCTGTAGTGATTGGGAATTTGAGGCTTGCTTAAGAGAGGAGTTCAGAGGAACTTGATCTGGGAAAATAAATACAAGCTGAGAAAGATTGTGCAAGGGCTTTGCAAATATGTTTATGTGTTTAAACACCAGAGAGAAGGAAGCCTTGAAAATGAGCAAATCTGAGCAGACTAGTCCTGTGTAATTTCAGCCTGAAAGTTTGAAGATTTTAGACTAATTCACTACTGAGATTCTGTATCAGATGTCTGAGAAGTTGTGGGATGAAAAAAATCACCTTGACCTGAAGATTTGCTAAGTTAGGAGTTTGATCTTTTTATTAAAATAATACGAAGCTTTGCTGCCTTCAGAATAATGGGGGCCAGGATTCAGGACCCAAGTGATTCTTGATTCAATCTTTTGAATTTCAATTCAAACCTAATACTTAAGATAAAATGCTTTAGGATAAAGAAATATTAGGGAAAGAGGAGAGACACCTTTTATATCAACAGCTACTCACCTACTTAGCCCTCTGTCTGATACACTGTGCTTTTTCATCATCTTTTATACAGATGTCACTACTATGAACAGTAATCAAGCATTATTAACTTCATATGATGTTTCTAAAGATTACTTCTTCGAAACTTGTAGTCATAATAAATGTGTCATCTAAAGAATGATGACTCCAGAAATGAGTGGTTGTTATAAGTAGGTATTGTGGAGTTGATAAAAATAACTCTCATGAATGAAGGGAGTACCTTTTATTTTTAATGTGCAGTATGACTATCAGCAGGGCCAAAACTATCATCCCTACCTGTTAAGAAAATCAGACTTACCTCTTAAGGTAGTGTAGTAATCAGCTATTCCCACCAAAAGAACCCCAAGAAACTTTTCTTTTTCTTTGCCTACATCAGATTAAGTGTGTAAGAGGATACCTTGGTAAGGCATCTAAAGCATGGGAAGAGAGTGCCTTGAGTTCAGCATAGCTGTAAACTGAACTGTGTCTTGTGTGCCAAGTTAGTACCTTCTCTTAATAAACTTCTGTTTCATTCAGAATGGGTTCCAGTGTTCTGGGGAGGTGTCTGTTGCTGTAAGGAGTGCTGCCCTTGTTGGAAGCAGCAGTGCACAGCAAAACTGTGGCTTTTCAGTTACCTTTGTGTTACTGGGTATTTAAGCTCCCTCTTACCAGTATCTTTTTCTGACGGTGAAAACAGAGAAGTAAGGTTCAAAGAATTTTTGGAGCTTGACCATAAAAGACCTTTGCATTGTAATAAGGGTGTATTTTTTCACTTCAGTTTGTATGAGAAGTCTTTCCAGAGATATTACTGAAAAACTTTTACAGGATAAATTTAGGACTAAAAGGACAGAAGGCTATTGCCTAATGTATTCTCACAGGACAGAATTGAATGTCCCTTGCTTAACAAGTGCCTTGCTCTTTTACTTTCATCCCCTTTTTTCTAGAACAGGATAAGAAGGGGTAGCCAGAAAGTTAGTCCATACTTTGTTTTTTGTTGCAATTTTCAGGGTGCACTGTGGCTGTGCTTTCCTTCCAGGCTTAGGATTTGTCAGAATTTTTGTGTTGTCAATATTTTGCCAATTTCTGTATTGACTTAACTTTTTCAGAAGTCAGTAGTTAGAACATGTCTTCAGCACCTGAAAACACTTATAGTTGATGCATAGTTCTTAAAAACTTACAAAGTGCATTGTGTGTTTAAGAAATTCTGAATATTTGCCTTCCACCAGGTGTTCTTAGTAGTATTTGGTTGAATAGATTGTTACTTGGCTCCTTCACCTGTTTCTTTGGCTATCCAGTGGCAGGTCACTGCCTGCAGCTACTCTGATTTCATTTTTAACTAACCTCTCCATTTTTTTTTTTCTGGATTATGTGGGCATAAGCAGTTAGGCAGTTCCTGACATTTAATATTGAGTAAATTTCCTGGGATGTATGAACTAAGAAAGCTGTGCAAAAAGTTTCCTCTGAACCAAATTTTTAGAGGTAAAAGCTGGGGTGTAAGTCCTGTACAGGCATTTACAGTGGTTCAAAATGTATTCTGTTCAGTTGTTTGGAAGCACTTTCAGGTAAGTTGCAAAACTAGTTTTATCTTATCAAAGTGTCAGTTCTGTTGCAGTTGAGATTAAGAAACCCTTAGAATTTCAAAGTGTGCCTTTCCTAGGGAACATACTATTCTTGGGTAACTCGTGACTTCATATAAATTCAGTTACCAGAGTTTGGGAGTTAATTGACTTTTGGAAATTTTTGATACAAAGATCACTAGGAGTAAGGAAGGAAGTATTAACTGTAGAGGGGTTGAGGCTTCTCAGCTACATTGGTCTTTAAGATATTCAGAACTTCATGAAATGTTTTTCTAGGTGTCTTGTTGAGTGGGTCTGTGAAGTAGACATAACACCGTGAAAGGGGAAAAAAACCCAAACCAAACCAAAAACTGCTAAAGAACTTCTCCTAAAAGAAAGTTCAGCTTGTCCTGACCATCTCAGATCTTAGGCATGTTCCTCTTTTTTCTCCCATTTTCATTTTGGGGAGAGGGTCTACGAGTGCAACCTTCAGCTGTGTCCTTGATGTTCCAGCTTAGAGAAGCCAGCCAGAGGAGTGTGTTACTGCTTGACTACCACTCTGCTCCAGGGCAATCCTGATAATCCAAATGGAGTTGTCATCTGCCCGTTTTCTCCTCTTTTTTCCTTTGGCTCCAGATGTTGTTCCTGATACTGAACAGAGGGGAGCAGTTCTGAACCGTGGGAAAGCACTCATTTACACTCAATTAGAGGGATCAATACACCTGTAAATGGAAGGGATAGTGAAGAAGCAAGTGAGGTAATCTTATCTCCCTTCTTCAAACCACTCCTCCACCCCCCTCCTTCTGGTTAGGAGAAGATGATAGAGTAGCTGGGGGTGAGGGTAGCCTGTGAAGATGACAAACAATTTAGGGAATTATATATTAAGTGATGGGACCTTTTCTACATCAGTAGTGATCTGGACTAGTAATTTTTCCTAGAAAATAACTTTGTGGAGCTCTTTATGTTTGCCAGGGTTGAATGCAGCAGCAGCAGATGGGTTGGGTTTGGATGGGTTTAGAGAAGAGACCTGTCTGCTCAATACTGGTCTGGCTGCATGCAGGTCAGGAACCAGGGTGGGAATTGAGGTGAAATCCTGCACCTTTGTGATCCTGCAGCCTCTGTAAGTATATCATGATTCGTGAAGGAGAGCTGTGACAAGTTGTAGCTGTGCTGGAGGTTGTGTGAACATGGCAGCAGTAGCCTTTCTCCCCTTTGTGCCCTGTGTGAGCAGTGTGTGAGGGCATCTTGGCGTCAGGAGCTGAATTAAGTTTGCTGCTGCTGGAAGAAGGAGGTGTTGCTCTCTTTATGTGCTTCCATGCCCTGAGTGATCCACCCTTCCCCTGTGCCAGCTTCCCTGTTTGTCTGACCTGTATGAGCCAGGTGCACTAAAGAATGCTCACTTGTTGGATGGTTATTCTGTTTTTGCTGGCTTGACCAGACCTACGCTGCAGTCAGGGCTTGCTCAAGGTAGAGGGCTCAGGGATGGAGAGAAAGTGTGCAGGCACCTCTCCCCTCTTCTCACCTTTGACAACAGTGAATTACTGAGACCATATCATAAAATGCTTTGTTAGGTTGGTTGTTTTTTTTTTTTAAACCATGTTTGGGGTTTTTTTGCATAATCAGAAAGTTAGCTTCCAAACTGTTTTCTGCAATAATCCAGACAATAATAAGGAAAGGCCAAGAAAAAAGGGAAACAGATTATTTTTTTGCAGGGAAAGGAAACATTCCAAATTAACATGCAATTGTTAACACATGCACACACACACACACACAAAAAAAAAGTTGTTTTTATGGTATTAATTTTTTTTCCTTCTTGCTATACACACAGACATTCCCTGTAATTAAAACCAAGCTCTAACTTTACATCAGGACCTCACTTCATTCAGGATTTTCACTGGTGATGCTGCCAACTCAAATTAGGAAGGCATTTAAGTCTGGGATTTTTATTTGCTGAATATTTGAATGAATTCTTTGAAACATATTAGCTTCTGACATGGTTAGATGTTCTTCAAATGTGCATGTGTCTTGTAGGGTCCTTCAGAACTTAAAATGTTCACAATTGTGTGTACTCTGAACAGCAAGCATACTTGATGTTTGTGAGTAATTCTAATCTTTATAGAAACCTAATCTGTTACTTCTGGTTCTGGTGTGATTGTGTGCAAAAGCTCTGATAGCATATTTAGGAATGTTCAAGAAATTCAAACCCAAAGTTTTCCCGAGCCACCTATTTTCAGATTTTGTTTTGCCCTAAACTTAAATGTAAAATGTATTGTGTCGATCAAGAACTTGTTTCAGTTAAAATATCTTCCTACTTCTTTTGTTGGGGTTTTTTGTTTGGGTTTTTGTCTTGGGTCCTTTTAAGAAAAGTTCCATGTTAGTCATCTAGATAGAAAGTTTAGATTGAAAAGTACCAAATTCTATTTACAGAAAAACACTGTTTTCCTTTCTACAGCCCCCAAACTAGAAGTAACCTCTTTCTTAGTGTGTTTTTGCAAGTTTCTTAATTTCAGACCTTCAGCACTACAGACATAAAAGGAACTTGCAAAACTGAAGGTCAGACAGAACTGTTTTGCTCAGTTAGAGCTATTAGATTAAGATTATTTTTCTTACTTTTTCCTTTCTGGAAAAAGCAGTTATCTGTTGGCCGAGTTTCTCGGATGTGCAGCCCTTAAGGTTCAATTATCTTTAAAAGCATAAAGTAAACAGGGTGCTTAAAATATCAGAAGTTCTTTCCCTAATCTTAGATCTCAAGTGTGTCAATTTTTTTTATCAGCTGCAGGCACTTGTGATTGTAAAGTATTCAAAACTTCATAGCTGCCATTGAGATACACTTTGAGGATACCTTCTCAACTCTTGCAGATGAATCTTCTTACTTGGATTCTTAGTTTGAAGTTTTCAAAAGTTCAAGTTGTCTGTTTTCTATGTTGATAAGGGATGTTTTTGAATAGATTGCTGACTGTAGAGTTGTTTTGTGTTGTGTGTTTGAAATACTTAACATTTTCTCAGAGCAGGGACTAGGATCTTCTTTTTTTTTGCTTTATGAAAACGATCGTCATGGATGCTTCGTTTCCCTTCTTAGTGCATCTGGTGACTTTTAAATGATTCCATAAAACATCAGGTGTTAAGAGTACCTTTTTTTCCATGTAGCTTTACCTTCCTTGTAGCCTGGTGAGTGCTTTCACAGGCACTGCATGTTAGGGAAGGATTTTAACGTGAGTCTCCTGATTTCAGAGGATTGCTCCAAGCACTGATGAGTAGCAGCTGCCACTGCACTGGCATGGAATGACAAGTTCTGAGAACATGTCCCAGCTATTAGCGAGGCAAAATCCACAGCAAAACTGTTGGTTTGAGTGTTCTCCATGCTGGTGAGTTACTATGTCTCTCAAGATGGCACATTTCAATATCCAGGAGGTATTGTGTGAAATAGCAAACTCAGAAATATAATCTGAAATTATTCTCAAGGATGCAGTTAAGCAGAAAGGTGAGGTCACTCTGTGAAACTTCTGCGATTCTTTCCCTGAATGTTTGTTAATTCAGAATGGGACTTAGTTTCTCATGCTGCTAATGTTTTTTTAAAAAATTTAAAGTGTTCCAGAAAACTACTGTGGGAAGTTCTCTTCTCAAAACCCAGGCTATATCCAGCTTCTCAGTATTTGTTACGGTTGCAAAGACAAGGAAAAGTGTAAGATAATACCTTCCTGAAATGTAGTTTCAGATATATGGCTGGAACATTCAGAAATCAGCGGTGACTGGTGAGAATATTGACGCATGTTAGAATTTAAATGTGTATTTTGCTGCAAGTGGCTTTAAAATTCTTTTTCTCATATGGGCTAAAAATTGTGAAGTTTTTGCATTTAAAAATAGAGCTTTACAGTGGTTCGTAGCTGTTCTTACTGATAGGTTTCCTTTTTCTTTTCACTGTTTGAAAAAGGAAAAAAAAAGAACTTGAAATGTTTACCATTTGGACTAAGCTATAAGAATTACTCAGAACTTTCCTTTTCATTTAACTTTTCCTCTTACACTCAGATGCTAGCTTGAGACTTTGCTGCCATCTCTAGTTTCTTGATGAAATTTATCTTGAGCTGCTATTTGGTCCTGCATTTTCATCTGTATTTTTAAAAAGACAAATTTTGACTGGATTTCTCAACTGCTGTTAGAAGAATTTGTTTTGTAAAGCTTGTGAAGAAAATAGCTGTCCCCTGTGGGTTTTTTCCCTGAGAATACATTAGGGACTTCTTCTAAAGAGAAATACCTTGTATTCTTAATATCTTGTATTTTTCTTTGTTTCATCTTCAGATACAGCTGTAGTTAATAAGCAGACTTGCTGCATTTTTTGCTCTCACTTTGGCTGTTAAAATTTGTAAGTCATGCTCCTGTTACTGTATTTACTATGATAGACAGTATATTCTGTTGGTTGGTGTTCAATATAGAACAGTTTGGGGTTTTGCTGGCATTTTACTTCCAGTTTGAGTGTCAATACACCTGAATGGTTTAAAATGTTTCTTTGCCAGTTTTCATTCTTTTAGCGTTTCTTTTGTAATGTGATGCTCCGAGCTCTGCCAAAGCTTCATTCTGGATTTTTTTTTTCCCCTGCTTTGACTGGCATTTCTTTTCCTATCAACTAACAACTTTTCCTAACAAGTTGTATACGTTGTTTCACATGGTGTATTCTGGCCCAGACTGAGACCTCCTTTAGTTTTCTGGGCTCCCAGCAGACTGTGGGATGGCTATCAGTCAGAATTTTGCTCCCATGGAAACCAGCTTGCTGCAAAATCAAACTGCAATTTCAGTTTCTGAAACCTGAGCTAACAAAAGATTTCTTCTCAGAGTTACAAGAACCTTTGAAAAAGTGTCATCATTATAGTTTTATCTTTGAATCTGCAGCCAACTGAGACTGTAGTGTTGAGACCTGTGTTTGTTTTCTCTAGAGGGAGTGGTATGGGGTAACCTGTTCTGTTACTGTCTCGAAGTCCTGATGACAGTTCAGATATTTAATGTGACTTTTTGTTTTCTTTTTTTGTTGCTGTTTTTTTGGGGGGTTTTTTTGTTTGTTTGTTGTTTTGTTTTTTTTCTGTTGGTTGGGGTTTTTTCCCCATAATAACTTTAAAGCTGTAGAGGAAAGTGCTTTTCTTTTTGCAGGTTGAGTTTGCCTTTGCAGCATGGAAAAAGTAAAGTTGTGTGGTTTCACTGCTTCTGCCTAGAATTCAAGGGAGACGTGGTTCTCTGCAGTAGAATTGTGTTCCTGTGAGCATGTGTGGAAGAAGGAAGTTTATCTGATCTCTTCTCACCAGGGGGAAATAAGATCTTGGCCTACTTGTCTTAGCAACCATGCTTCCCTACCCAATCAGTTTCTGGGAAAATAAGGGTTTTTCAGTAACAACACTTAAAAACAAGTGTCTTATACCTAACAAGTATGAACTGCTCCACTCTTTCCTGTGTACTCTAACTAGCAGAAAGTGCTTTTTGTATTTTTCACATTTTTGGCTTTATCTAATCTGTGACTCCCAGGACTGGGAAGTGATCCTCAAAAAATTATTTGAAAAATGGTGCTTTTTTTTTTCTTGCCTTTTTTTTTTTTCTCCTCCTTGCTACTTACTTTAGGCTGATGCTGTCTTACAGCATAACTCCTGAAATCTCAGGAAAACTTAAATACCTACTGCTCAAGTTAAAGGACTTCCAGAAACAGAAATCTTCAAGAGAAAGGAGAAAGTTGTATCTCCAAAGTCTGAAGCATGTCTTGTGCAGGAGTTCATGTTTTGTGGAAAGTGTTACACCAGTAAACTCATTAGAAGGGGTGTGTCATGCTACCCTGTTAGTATGTCAGAGATGATATCAACACTGTATGTTGGGTTGGGTTTTTAAAAATTATTTTTAAATTTATTCACATGTGAATGGGCTGGTAAAATTCTTCATTTTTTTGCCCATTCTCCTTCACTTCTAGCAAACATAAATATGATCTTCAATCAGCTGAAATGCTCTTTGGAAATGTATTGTTTATAAAGCTTCAGAAAATAGGTTGTTCTTTAATGATGTGCAAAAATCTTTTAATCAGCATTCCGTCAAGTGGCTCAAATGCACAGAGGTGTGCTAAGTACAAAATCTCATTTGACTAAGTGCTAGTTAATATTTCACGTGTTTAGAGTTAAGACTCTGCAAAATGTGCAAAACCTCTATATTTTTTGTCTGCTTTAATGGATGGGAGCTGAGTTGTTGGAGCCAGAATCAGGAGCAAATTGTTGATCCTGGCATTACTTACTGCATGCAGTGGGAGTGAGAAAGTGGACAGTGTGGATCTGAAATTATCCTCTATTTTTGTGTTTCTTGTTTTGTACACCAAATAGTTTCAGATGTTTTTGCAGTCCTCCCTAATCCTGTTTCTCAGTGGAGCAGGTTTTATGTTACTCTTTATTAACATGTAGATTGGGAAGAGCTGTTGTTCAGTATTGGTGAGCTAGTAATCAACAAGGTAAATGTGATAGTATGGTTTGGAATGATGCAGTATCCAAAATTCTCAGTGTATTTGTGAATGTTTGGTGCTATTCAGAATGGACTGAAAAAAGGTTCAGTTTCTCAGTGTTACGTTGAAGGTGAGTTGCTAATTAAAATTAATTAGCCTATGCTCTTTTACTGGTTAAAGTGTTTTTTTGATTTAAGTTCTTGAGAAAATGTATCTAGTAGTAGAGACTCAAAACTATGGTCAGATAGTTCTCATAAAAACAGTTTATTTAAATTATAGTCCATGTTAGTTTATGTAAACAGTTGATAACATTTATGCAGTGTATGAAAATCTCACAGCCTTCTATAGGCAATTCTGTAAAATGGGAATTACCTCCTTGTGAGGAAATTGACAGCAAATAGTAGAAAATATTCACAATATTAATATTGTGGCTCAAGTTTATCTTCGTCTTGTTCAGAAAGGAGTTTCTGTGCAAGTGTTCATTTTCAAAGCTTTTTACCTAGTAAAATGTACATAATGAAATACTAAAATAAACCAAAAAAATATTAACCAGCAGTGTTCCCTTGGAGATGTGTTGCCCTCCCCCTTTTTGTCATTTTTGTTCATATTCTTGCTCTTTTGGGGGCCTAAACTAGACTGACAAAAAATCAGGATTAAAAAGTGTCTTTCTCCCCTGAGCCCTTTCATAAGTTTCCCACTCGGTCATTCTCTTAGATTTTGGCCAGTTTTCCAACTACAGTGCAATTACTCTTAAAACTTCTATTTTCACCTGGGTATGAACTGGGGACAATGGAAACCATGAAACCAGTTAAACCATGAAGCCAGTTTATCAGAAAGAAGATGACATGTCTGCATCTTCAAAAGGAAAGCACAGATTATACTTTTTTTTTTACCTCCAAGACAAATATTTTCTGCTTCTCAGTGGATTGATTACATGTGATCATCATGTGCTGGAAAACATGAGTGGGAGAACAGGCTTTTCAGTGATGCTGCCTTAGTGGTACTTGGAATCTGGTTTGGCACAGAGGGGTAGCATATAGTTAACACAATTATCTATTCCTTGAATATCACATGTAGAAATTCTCTTGTTGAGAACCAGGCCAGCACCTTTCATGAATGATCCAAAAAAAAAAAAAAAAAAAAAAAAATAGTAGAGGAGGATCAGGAGG
>VZUI01095566.1:0-38726 GCA_013401135.1 Cettia cetti | reverse complement strand
TAACACCCTGACCAACAGGGTGTCAGGTCACATCCCTGACTCTGTCAGGGGGTTTTAGGTTTTTTTCTGTTTGTTTTGTTTGCTTGTCTTTCATTTGGATTTTCTAAATATTCCTAGTAAAGAACTGCTATTCCTATTCCCAAATCTTTGCCTGAAAGCCCTTAATTGCAAAATTATAATAATTTGGAGGGAAGAGGGGGTTACCTTCTCCATTCCAGGGAAAAATCCAGTTTTCCTTGGCAGATACCTGTCTCTCTAAACCAAAACAGTGGCCAAGAGGGCCAATGGCATCCTGGCCTTGATCAGGAATGGTGTGGCCAGCGGGAGTTGGGAGGTGATTCTTCCCCTCTACTCGGCCATGGTCAGGCCACACCTTGAGTGCTGTGTCCAGTTCTGGGCTCCTCAGTTTAGGAAGGATGTTGAGATGCTTGAGCACATCCAGAGGAGGGCAACAAAACTGGTGAAGTACTTGGAAAACAAGCCATATGAAAAATGACTGAAGGAGCTGGGGTTGTTTAGCCTGGAGGAAAGGGGACTCAGAGGTGACCTTATCACTCTCTACAACTTCCTGAAGGGTGGTTGTGGTCAGCTGAGGGCTGGTCTCTTTCTCCGGGCAGCAACTGACAGAAAGAGAGGACACAGTCTCAGGCTGCATCAAGGGAAGTATATATTGGATATTAGGAAGACTTTTTCATGGAAAGAGTGATTAAGTACTGGAATAGTCTGTCCAGGGAGGTGGTGGAGTCACCATTCCTGGACGTGTTTAAAAAAAGACTGGATGTGGCACTCCATGCCATGATCTAGTTGAGGTGTTCGGGCTGGGTTGGACTCGCTGATCTTGAAGGTCTCTTCTAACCTACACATTCTGTGATTCCGTGAATGCTTTTTAAAAGATTCTGAAGTAAGCTTACTAGGACTACTTTTTGTTAGACCCAGCTAGCAGACATGGATGAACCCAGGAAGCAGCTGGCAAGGCCTAAATGGAAGTGATATCAAATCACTACTATTCACTACATCAAGTGATCGTTAGAGATCGTCAGCTTTCCAAACTGCTCTGTACAGTTTGGAAAGCTGACAAGAGATAAGATCCTAAGGATACCAATATCCCTGAGGTAATCTGCTCCTGACTGTTGGTTGCCATCAGTCCATCCACACCAAAAAATTAAAATAACTTTTCTATATAAAGAAATTTTATGTAACAAAAGACCAATATTTTGACTCCATACCACCACACAAAGTTGAGCATTCAACCGGAAAACTGTATATTCTCCTTTAAATATGGTAGGTAGTAATTATTCCTGGAAAGCACTATAGAAGATGTCAAAATAAGTTTCAAAGGAAAGAAAAATATTTTCATTTTTTATCTTTTAGCACTAGGAGATACTGAGCTTGGATGTCCTGTCATTTCCATATAGAGACTATCAATCCTTATCTATGTCTGAACCATACCATTCAGTTTTCCAACTTCAGAAGATGATTTGTTTATTTATGAAGTGTTCACTTGAGAACTGGCCTGTGTATTTATCTGTCCTTTTTTACATGCAGGCATCATTTTCATGACATATATATGCCTTTACCAGATAATAACAGAAACAGTTTCACAAAAAAGCCAAGAAACATTGATTAACAAGACTATAGATAACTCAAAAGTGACCCTTTTCTCTGAAATTTGATTTCTGATGTTCATAAAATCACAATTTATTGGAACAAAATTTTAAAAATGCAAAACATGTAAAGAAGACTTAAAACTGAGGATGCTTTTTTAGTAAATATGAATCACAGTAACAAAATATTAGAAACACAATATTCTCGTAAATGATTTGAGTGTTTCTAAATTTTAGTATTTATTCTTATCACATCTTGGCAGAAAGTTTTAATATCCCAGCACACCATCCCTCATATATTTTACTGAAAGATTCCATTAAAAAAACCAAACAAATACAACATCTATCTCATACAATTCAGCAATAAATACTACCTAGTGACAGAAAAACTAGAATTTTCTAATTTCATCCCACGTGGCTCATGCAGAAAAATTTGTCGTTTGAAAAAAAATTATTTATGGTGAACCTCAAAGAAAAGACTGCATGAGGTTCAGAAGAAACGTTTAATTCCTGTCACCCAACATCAAATATGGCTGAGTTCATCCTAACAGAGGACCATTGAAAACAAACGGGGTGCTCTTTTTCATTATGCTTGCAGTGGTTTGGGGTAGTTTGTAAGACTTATGCTAAGCACCAGAAACACTGCATTTAATGGGAATGTTAATTTGTTTTCACTGATGTTCCTGTTGCCCCATTTCCTCCTTAAAAGAAATCTGATCTGTTTAATTTCCTACCAAGTTGAGACCCTAGTAAAAGAGAAGGAGAACTAACTATAAAAATCTGCTTATATCCTCCTTTATAATGTCTGTTCCACTTCATGTCATTAGGATTAAGAATTTTTATCAATCTTAAAAAAACCCATGCTGCTGTTTGGGTATTATTTCTGCTGCTAGAGAATGAATATTGACTCCTACACTCTAAATGCTTCCTGGATGTCTTTCAATTTTTGTCTGTCCCCTGTTAAAGTGCACAACATCCAATATGAGATAAAAGGTGTACATTTATTGGAAATGACTTGCACATTACCTCAGTTTACTCCATGTTCCTTGACCCTCCAAAGCAGAATCTAATTAAAAAAAGCAAGGGGCTTAATTGATGACTACAAATGACTTTACAAATAAATGACACTTTGTTCTTCCTAAACTCCTGTTGCTGCTTTTCTTAACACAATCAATGGAATTTTTACAGTTAACAAAAGCAAGTCAGGAAAAATATTCCACATCTTCATTTTAATCCATTATTATTTGATAACCCTCATTAAAATAAGAAGCCTTGTAGACTGTTGTGGTTTAACCCCAGCTGGCAACTAAGTACTACTCATCTGCTTGTTCACTTCATTCTCCTATCCCCTACAAAAAAAAGTAAACTTGTGGGTTGAGATAAGAATGGTTTGATAATTGAAATAAAATATTAGTAGTAATAATAATGGTAATAATAGTAATGAAAAGGGGAGAGAGAGGGGGATAAAACCCAAAAGAAACAAATGTTACAGAATACAATTGCTCACCACACTCTGATCCATGCCCAGCTCCTCCCCAAACCACAGTAAGCCCTCCCAGCCAACTCCCCCCAGCTCATGTACTGGGCATGGTGTTCTATGGTATGAAATAACCCATCAGCTCATTCAGATCAGCTGTCCTGGCCATACTCCCTCCCAACCTCTTGTGTAGCTCCTCATTGGCAGAGCATGGGAAACTGGAAAGTCCTTGACTTTGCAACAACTAAAACATCACTGTGTTATCAACATTATTCTCATACTACATTCAAAATGCAGCACTCTACTGTTCTCTAAGAAGAAATTTAACTCTAGCCCAGGCAAAACTGGGACATAGGCCCAGATGCAAGCAAAGACACAGCAAAGGATTTCCTCACTCTAGCAAACAACAACCTACTTCTGAATTATAAATCTGCAAAGCAGCTAACCAACTTGATAAAGACTTTAAGGGTCCTTGCAAGGACTAGCCGGATGGGAAGCGCTGAAGCATGATGTACATGCTTGAACAGCAGGCTGGCTACTTAGGAAAAGCCCAAATATACAAACAGCAAGAATTCTGTTCTCCATTCTAAATCCAGCAAAATAAATAACCCCAAGTATTCAACATAGTGGCTAATATGCTATGCTACCTAAGAACATAAAAGCTATTATACTGGATCCAAGGTTTGTCTAGTTCAGAGTTTTCTGGGTAAGAATTTACAACTATAGAGAGAAGATATTCTGGTTTCACATATAATACATACTGTGGTATGTATACTAGCACTTCTGCTGAAGTTTATCCAAGCTCCCAATAATCTGCACTGAGGACTTCTTAATCACCACCGAAAAATTTGTGTTAAACAGCCAACAGACTTTTCACCTACAACTTTTTAAATACATTTTGGTTCTTGCAAGTTTCTCTATCAAATAAGTTGTGTTATGTGAAAAAGTAATTAATGCTGTTTATTTTAATTGTCTTGAGTGACAATTTATGTCAATGCTCTTTGATTTTTGAATAGCAAATAATTCTTCTCTATTCCTCTTTTCCTTGTCATTTATGATGTACATAATCAAATTCAGTCATAATTTTTCTGCCCATGTATTTTGCTTTATTTAATCTCTCCTTTTCTCCTACTTCAAGAATCTATCCTGTTTCTTTAATCATCCTTGCTGTACTTATTCTATCCTTTCTTGGCCTACCATTTTTTAAAGAAATGTAAGAACCAGAACTAGAGGCAGTATTCAAGGAAAAGAATCACATCTGTATACAATGACAAACGAATTATTTTTGTTTTCTATTTACTCATTGACTCTTAAGATCCTCTTCATCATTTCTGAAAATTTTGCTAAATTTAATTTGCATGTTATTACCCAGTCACATATATATATATATACACACGTCTTTCACATCTTTCATCATTACAGAAGCTTTTATTTGTACTACTATGGGTAATTCTGTACCATTGGCAAGTCTAGTTGTTATAGATGAGTAATGAGATGGTTATCTCTCACAATTAAGGGATAAATATTATGTGTATGTTAGAAGAAGTTTTGTAGATGTATAATTATGTAATTGCGATATGTCCTCCCATACTCCTCTTTCCCCTCCCCCTTGTATTGTTGTCATGGGATGGCCTTGGTAGTCAGAGCATTTGGGGAGGGCTGGCCTGTTACAATGGCAACACTTGACCTCCAATCAAGAGGCACAAAAGTGATCTTCACCAATGGACAGCAAAGAAAGGGTTGACTGACGAGACTTTGGGGGGCGAAGGGTATAAAGACCAGAAACATGCATTTTGTAAATGAGCATGTGGCTGCTGGTCACAGAGACTCCCAGTGCTGCTCTTTCTCCTTATTCAGTCCTTCGTTGTATTTTGTTAAGGTTTAATAAACCTTCAAAATTTTAAAAAAGTGAGTGTAATTTCTCACATTAGTCATGTCATTATTTGTCTCCTATAGCTCATTAATTATGAATACAAGCTCTTTCTTTAGATTAACAAAAGGTTCTTTCAAGTGTTCAAATCAGGTGCATTTCATCCTTTTCACTCCTATTTCCCTGCAAAATTTTCTGCTAGAAATGAGAAAGGCTATTATGTAGCTTCTCTTCTCAGGATTAGTACTGCGGACACTTTTTGAGGTATTTGCTCAGGTGACTGTTGTAGAATGGTAATTTCATCATAAAATTTCAGCTCAGGTGGTATGTAATTCAATATTGGTCCAGAGTTATCTGTTCACTTGTGCTTCCTCTAAGAAATACAGAAACAAGAAGTTCATGCTGTTTACTATGCCAAGTAATTGCATTTATTAGGTCAATATGGGCAGAAGAAGTCTCCAACTATTACTTATCTATCTAGATAAAATCTGCAGCCTGTTTAATATGCCACACACTCTTCCTATCCAGGCTGGCTGGTGAGTAATTTGGCTTCAATATGGTGAGCTGCCTACTTAAACATATAATTAATTGAAAACAATATGTTTTTACTAACTGTTAAAGAAAAGATATTTATTTTGAGAGACATTTTCTATCATATTTAGAACCATTATTCCACTGGCATAATGTATTTATTTATATTTATGTATGTTTATTTATGTATAATGTATGTTTATTTAATGTACAATACCCATTGTACATTAAATAGAAACAATATCCTATGTTGCTTTCCACCTATCACATTAAAAAATTGTTTTAGTTTTTAGCTTCCTCTTCTAAAATCAGGCTTTACACTTTATCCAACTTTCTAAAAAAATCTATTTTTTAAAGAAAAACACTTACTTGGGCTTCATGTGTTTGGTTTTATGTTATATCCTACCTAAATAGAACTGTTTGCCTCTTCTATCTCCTATCTACTATTTGTTGACCTCCATCTGTTCTTCATTTGAGGTTAAACAAAACCCCTCACACTATTTTGCCTTTAAAGGAATTACCCCAAACTGTGTGCTCTTCTCTATGGCAGTTTCCTTCCACAAACTTCTAAGAATATGACAAAGCAATTCTTACATGGAAATACCAAGAGGGTAAGAGATGCTCGCAGTACCAAAGTTTCCTTTTACTTCTGGCTGGAACCAATCCTTCCCATAGGCTCATTTTTTTCAAGTAATCCACCTTCGTAACTACATTTCTGTTGCCATTCCCCCTACCCCAGCCATTGAAAGGTTGATGTTTCAGCCTCTCTATCTTTATTTTGCATATGAGTTTAAAAATATTTCACAGTAGAATTCAGACTTTTGGCTTCCCAGCAATTTCAATTTTGGGCTATATCTTCACAAGAAATCCCTTCCCTATCTTTTCCCTGACCATCTCTGTATTATTTTTTATCCATGTGTGCTCTGGTCACTCGTCACACCTGCATGACTATTGTCATGACTATTTCCACTAACTGAGTTCTCCATTATGGTTCATATTGTTTCTTCCTGTTTTCTGGGATCCCAACTCTGAAGGGATAGCTTCAATGCTAAAGGAATGAGTTAGGAAAATCTCATCTATGGAACCATTTCCACCCTTCCTATGTGATATTCTCTGATCTATGACCTCAATAGTACCAGGGCTGCAAGGGAAATAGAATAGAATGGCTCAACAGTATTTCTAGAACTTTTCATCAGTGATGCCACTCTGTCTCTGGAGCTCCTTCTCTTTAGTCACCATGGACAGGGAGACAGCATTCTGTCTCTGAGGACCATGAGCTGTTTGCACCAAAACCATGCACATGTTACCCACCTAAAGAAACAATACTAAGTGATAATGCCTGCAAAGGAAACTGGCAAGCCCCATTTAGTCTGAATCTCTCTGTAACAACTACTGACTTTTTTTTATTTGATTTTGTTGGGGTTTTTTTTTGTTTTGTTTTGTTTTGTTTTTTTTTTTTTTTTTTTTTTTTTTTTTTTTTTTTTTTTTTTTTTTTTGCCAAAGAGAAGGGAAAAGAAGAGCTTGGTCTGGTCTATTACTGAATAAATAAAACTAAATATTGAAAATATACTGATTTTGGGGCATGGTGGTAGGTGGGTTATAATGCCTTTTTCTTCCTCACTCTTATTCAAGCAAGAAGTTAGTCCCAGAGCTTCCATTTCTCCCTGTAGCCAAAGTCCTCTTTACATTTTTATGACTATCAATTTTGGGGCATGCTCCATGGTAGGACTCTATGCATACCTGACAGGCTTTCATTAGTGGTCCCAGATTTGTACCTGTGTATCTCTGCCTGTGAGGCTTCAGCCACTCACTTCATCTAATTAATTAGGCTGTTGTCTTCTGTTTCTCTGATGGGGATTTAGTAGGCAAAGGCAAGCTGCCACAGAGTCTCTCACAAAGACCTGCAGTTTGCAGTACAGCCTCTTTTCCACATGAAATCGTATAGTAAGGTTTGAAATCAAGACTTCTAATTTAAACTTGCAAATTTGTTTTAGCTTACAATTTAGACTTTCTGAAACTCAGTCTATAGAAACAAAATGCCTAGCAACATTCCTGCTAATAGTCAGCAGTTAGACACAGATATGATGGTATATATTTAGATATTTTAAGATGCCTCACTTAAAGGAAAAAGAACATTTCAAACATACCACATTCACTGGCTGATTCCCCCACCAACTGGAAGAACTGTTGAGCAATTTTCAGATGATCTCTCTGGAAGAAGATTAAAAAACAAATCCAAGATGAGTTCCAGGGCTGATGCTACAATATAGAGCGAAAATATGCTCTGAGGAACACTTGGGGAGCAACTAACAGATAAACCAGGGCTGAAGCAAAAACAGAAAAGGTAAATGTGCCACTCTATGTGCGTAGATAAAGAACACAGTAAAAAGCAAATGGGGATTTTGGAAATAGGATAGAGAAATCAAATTTATCTTGATTTACTATCAAGACCAGCAACAGAAATTTGCATTTCATTCATTCTGGACTGATTATTGCATAGAAGGAGGTTAAAAGACACAATAATTCTGCAATCTAAATAAGAAGTGACCACCTCTTTCACTCCATTCCAGTTTCTACACATCTGTTCACGCTACATTGTTGGAGAAGCTAGAGAACCTTATGGGCTTTACTCACCGAGCCCATTTCTTGTCCAAGTGCTGCATTTACCACCCCTTTGAGGATGTACTCCTGGGGAAAAAAAAAAAAAAAAAAAAAAAAGTTGAAAGGGATCAGAGAAGACATGGTGAAGGTTTCAGAAGACACATAAAATCCTATGTGCACATTATTTTCTTCATTAATTCAACTCTTTCACAACTGAATTTAGTATGTAGCTGGTTACTGTGATAGTGCTACTGTAGGTAGCTGTGGTAGTGCTTAAGTGCAGTACTAATTTAGTCCCCCAAAATACATTCTACTTGCTAGGTAGTCACTTCCACTAAATATGTTAGATGCAAAGGGGTACTGTGTTTTCTGGTAAGTCTTATGGTCAAAGACAATATACTAGGAGGAACATAATATCCTTTCATGCCCTCTTCACCATCCTATCACCAAGAAGTACACTATTGTTGTACTAAAGCACAGATCCCCTTTCAAATGTGCACATTGGTTTACCATAACCAATAACTGACATCCTTGCTGCAAAATTCCTAGTGTTTCTCATCAGGACAATTATGTCAAGAGGTTTGTGCTCTGTGGCCATGTTACTCTAGTGAAATTAGGAACAAAAGCTGAGTACCCTGTAAACTCTAGTATGAGAAACTATAGTTTAATTCTTCTCTGAACAAATTTTTTTCAGCATGTAACATACTCTTTTGTCTCACCCAAATCTTATAATTAAGAGTTATATCTATAAACCTGTTTTAATAGGTACCCCTGATAAACCAGGACAGCCCTGTCACATAGGTAAACACAGAAGAAGAGATATCTTTCAAGATGCCAATGACAGAATGTAAAGAAACAATCTGAGAGTACTAGCCAGGATAGGAAGTAATCATTTCAGCACACAAGCTGTCTTACAGATGCCTAATTATTATCCTACAGGCATTGAGACAAAGAAGAAATCTGAGAAGTACTCAAGGAGATTTTAGAAGTAGTTTTGCACGTCTTATCATGGAGTTATTTACAAATGTGAGTGACAAATGGAAAAAAAAAAGTACAAAGATTCTCATTTCAAAATGTGATCAAGAATTATTAGCCAAGTATATTGAGACAACAAAGGATACAATAAGATCAACAGCTGCAGAAAACTTTTCAAGTAAGTTTTGCTATGCTGAAAAATGCAAGAAGTGTAAAGCAACATCAGAAGACATTCTCCACTCCTCAGCACAGATTCACAGATCTGTGTTTTTGAGGTTTTCCTTTTCCCTCCCTCCCTCCCTCCCTCCTTCCCTCCCTCTCTCCTTCCCTCCCTCTCTCCTTCCCTCCCTCTCTCCATCTAACTCCTTACACAGACTCATGAAAGGTCTCTTTTATGCCCAGCTATGTGACCTTTGGAAAGTAAACAGCAAAGAGGAATAAATCAGAGACCAAAGATGCTGGAACTGCCACAGAAGAAAATTACAGTAGCAGCCAAGGGATACTGCAGTTTTTACTCATGGCAGCCAAAGTGTGATGGGATTAGAAAATATCATTTATTAAAACTGTTTGGTTTAGCTCATTTTAATTGAAATGGCTTCAGTACAAACTATATGAGCATCTGAGCTAGCAGATATGAGGGATGAAAGCCACCACCAGGCAGACAATCAGCTATAGTTGTAAGGGGGCTTCCCAAAATCAAGGCTGCACACAACAGAGCTGTATTCTTAGTTGAACCCAGGTGGTACAGTAATAAACAGGCTAAGTATTCATATATGCCCATATGTAGTACTTTATGCATGCACATTAAATTTATTGATGGAAGGGATGAAAATACCAGAGTTTTAAGAGTGGGAATGGGGCAAGCTGTCCTAAGGATACCAGTTTTGTATATGGCAGGTTTCTTATCAGTTTATAACCTCTGTCTTTATGTGCCATGACATCATTTTCCAATTACCTGTGGAGCTGTAGGTTCCAGGTCCTTAATCAGGTTATAAGCCTCCTGCACATCATCTGAAATGCCAGACATCAGAATACATGACAACTCATAGCACACTGTATTAGAACAAGTCACTCATCCTCTACAACATTCCTCAATAGTCATAGACTTAGAAATAAACCACTTAGACAGGAGGAGAAAGGTAACTATAAGTCATTGTGAATTTCTATTACAATGGCGATAGTTTTCTAGAACTCAAATAACAAACACTGAGTGTGTAATAGCTTCTTATTTACTACAGTTTTCTTAGCAGAGATGGTTTGGCTCCTTTGTTCATAATCCAGTGGCTGCCTTCTTAACAGCACACGGTCAAAATAATAAATCCATCATCTTCCCATATTTTGTTTTCTCATATTTATTTATCCCTCAAAGAGAATAGGGTAACATGATGCTGTAGGGAAACTTCATCTTTTCCTTAGCAATATTTCAGCATCTGCCCAGCACACCCTAATTAAGAAGGAAAAAGCACTTAGTATAGAAGTTAACATGCGAAGTTTGAAATCCATAAACTCCCTTTCCACACAATAATTATATAAACTGAATAGATCCTAAACTTTACTCAAATAAAAAAAAAAAAAAAAAAAAAAGTTGGCACTATGGTTGGCTTTGTAAACCAACCTAGTGACGATACTCTGTTCCTGGCAAAATTTTGTTAATACAGCATTACAGCAACTGCCCACACAAATAAGCCTTATCAATCAAAAATTTTTTTCACTAGAATATACAATCCATGCAGGCACTTAAGGCAATATACACTGGAGCTGCCAGGCTCCCACCCATCACCTCTGCTTTCATACCTACTCCCTTGACTCCCTTGAACATAGTAAGGCAGCATTACCTTTGTTTGGCAGTTTTGGATTTTTTTTTTTTTTTTTTTTTTCTAGCCCAGACCATCACCACCACCACCAAAAAAAAAAAAAAAAAGCCACAACAGTAAATCCTCATTTTTATCAACATAGTGTAGACCACCAACACAGAACTATGCTCTTGAGGCTCCAACAGAAGTGACTAGCAAATCTCATGGGAACAGATTACGGCAGGATACCAACTGACCTCAAACCCTGTTAGAAGTCACTACCCTGAAGCATTGAAACAATGGAGTGCATGTTTGTCCTTCAGTCATTCCAGTTCAGAGGATATATTAACACAAGCCTACATTTATCAGAGACCTTTTAAGTTTGGGATAGACAGCTGTAGCCATAAGAAGAACTTCTCACTTCCCTAACCAGTGCTGCTATCCTAGCAAGACTTCAAAATGGAAACGTAGCCAAACCAGAAAAGAGGTTTTAGTCTGAATTCCCCTTGACCTTCTTTGTCAGTACACAAATCATTTGTATATCAGAGTGAAGAGCAGAACCTAAGCAATGAAAATTACTGCAAGGTTAACAGCATTTTAACTGATGCATAAGATGCAGTTTCCATGTAAGTAGAACTTAATTTGAAACTATATTATTATCAACAGTATTGTTGTGCAAGATAATTGGTAATAGTACCAATATTGCCTATAGTGACACTGATAACAATAATACTGGACAGAAAGGTGTCTGGGGACAGAAGACATAGATTTACCAATGCCAAAATGTACTCACTAATTCAAAGTGTAACTGGTCGTGTGAATAAGGGGATAATGGTTGATGCTGTATACCTTGACTTTAGTAATGTCTTTTGACATGGTCTCTCATACAAACTTGAAAGATAGGACTGGCTAAGTAGGACTGTAAGGGGATGGAAAACTGACTGGCCTACCAAGGGAGAGTGATCAGTTGTACAAAATCCAACAGGTGGCTCATTAGTAATTGAATGCCCCAGGGACTGATACTGTTAAATATCTTAATTTTATTAATGACCCAGATGATAGCATAGAGTACTCTGAGCAAGTCTGCAAATGATAAAAGATTGTGAAGAAAGCTCACAGATATTGAGAAGCAGCTCAGTAGGCTGATAAATGGGCTGAAAGAAATCTGATGAAGTTCAGTGGAGGCAAAATGCAAGTCTTGCATCTTGCTTGGTTTGAAACATGCATGAGCAAGTCAGGTGATTGCAAAACGCAATCTGGCAAACAATGCAGCCTTACAGCAAAGGAGGCCAACTGCACACTGGATCATATTAACATGAATAGAGCCATCAGAGCAAGGGAAGGAATTCTTTAATTGGAACTTCTGAGGTTGCACATGAGTACTGCATCTAGGCTTGGGATCCTACCATCAAGACAGACATTGAAACACTGGAGTGAGCCCAACTGAGGGCTCCCAAGGCAGGAAGAGAGCTGAGGAGAAACTGAGAGAACTGCATTTGCTTACCTTTCAGAGGAGAAAGGATCTCAGGACACATCTTATCACTGTCCACAATTAACTGATAAGAGGGTACAGAGCAGAAGGAAACAGGTTCCAAAGAGTGAGAGAAAGGCAGTGGGCTCAAGGGAGAACTGAGGAAGTTCTAACTGGATGCTTATCTGGAAAAGGCTTTAAGAGACCTATCTAATTGGACCTGCCTTGAATGACACAGCCAGTCAACCCACTGTTGAATAAAAGATCACAATGGGAGAATAGGAATAGCTCTGAAAAACTCAGATATAATTCAGAGAAGCTGACAAAAACAGGAGAGATACAAGTAAAAAATCCTTACCAACTGATTCTGGCTATCTACCTGCATTCTTTAGGAATTTAAAGTAGATTTTAATGAAATATCTTGTTCACAGTGACTTTGGTTCGTATTTTGTTTGTGCTGTACTTAGAGAATTGGTTTTCCTTGCCGTTACAGGACATATGCCTACCATTCTCACATATTCATGCAGAAGAGAGGACCCCTCACTAGAAACAAATAAATACCAACATCCCCAAAGCCATCTCCTGCAACCCAAGAACCTCCGATACTCTGCTGAAGCAGGCTTTTTTGAGTACACAGTATTAAAGCCCTTCTCTGCAAGCCATGGGCACTTTTACTTCACTATTTTACAGAGGAACAGAAAGTGAAATAAATTACATTTTACTGCAAAGAGAAAAAAGGATTGAATAAGTTGAGATAAGATGAATTAATGTCATCCCTGAAGCCATTAAAGAGCCAGAGGAAGGTGTTTTTACCTTGCTGGAGATAGTAAATCACAAGATTCAGTCTTGCCTCAGGAACAACATCAACCAGTGGAGGTAGGACTTGCAAAGCCCCTTCTCCTCCTCGGAAAACCACCTGCAAATAAAAGCAGCATATTGATATTCATGTATCAGAATATTTTCTATGATAAGTTAATTCAGGAAAATTACTCCCTAAATTCCTACATAAACAGTAGGAAAGCATCAGGGGCTCTGGTATTAGCTTAATTCCAGCTTTAATATAGCTATAGAATGATACACTGTGACAATCTTTACTCTGAAGAATATAAGTATTTAATCAATATGTAAAGATTAACTTATTTCAGCTTTTAGCAGCTCAAAAGAGTGGTACATTATATATCAAAGATTTAAAAGAATAACATAGTCTGAGTGAAGGGAACACAAAACTATAAACTGCTTATGATGTTTGCATATGAAAAAAATTAGGCTAACAACTCCACATATATTTAGAATGACACAGGATCCTAAAATGATCAGGAGCAGTCATTTATACTCCAGTTTCACATCACAGTTCTGCCAACAAAATCTAATGTACTTATTCAATAAAGCACTGGCAAAAATACCAACACACAAAATAAACAACACTAACTTACAAAATTCCAGTTTGAAATCAGTTTTAACTCTTGGGGAAAAGTGTTAGCTTTTGATGACTGCTCTTGAAAAATGATAAAGCAAGGAACTGGCCGTCATTAAATATGAGCAATCTACAGTTACCAGTTGTTTAGCAAAATAATAATACCACTGAAGGGAAAATTAACCATTAGTTACTCTTAATGACTCTTTTACTGCAGAGCACTAAGAGTGTTTTGGTTTTATGAGCATCTTTTTTCCTAGAACTCTCTGCTCAGTACTTTTCAGATGAAGGCTATTTTCATGAGCTATCTTTATTCCAGTCAAATTGTTCTGGTACTAAACAGAGTTCAGGGTCATCCTGACTTGTTTCTACAGTGTCTCTATGGATTGGGCTCCACAAAATATCTTGCAAAGGTACTCTTACACAACACACATTATTTTATTATGCCTTCACTAAAAGCAACAGTATTATTGTTTTCTTGACACAGCCTCAAACTGTCAGGGAAAAATTCCAGGAAAAAAATTACACCTGATGGCACATTCATTATTCTGGTAGGATTCCTGGAATGGGACTTATATGGCAGCAGAGACTCAATTAAGTCTGCAATTTTTCAAAATATTCCCATTTTATGAATCATCATGAAAAGCTCTACAAGTGAGTGCGGTTCATATTAAGCCTCAGAAATGTTTTACTTACCAGATTGTGCTCAATGAGCTCCTTGCCAAACTCAAAAGATGATGAGGCACTGCCTGTCAAGTTCTTGAGCTCTGCCTGTAATTACGTACATTCCAAAATTTTAACATAAAACCAAAAAAGCACAGAAGCCTAAGTAGAACTTCAAATGAACTTCAAAGCTGACAGCAAGACATCTCCATTGGTGTTGGATGACTAGAGACCTTTCCACTCCTACGTAAATATTTTAACAACTGGGTAATATATACAAACAAAAGATCAAAAGGATGCTGGGAAAGACCAGTGGTATCACCACTGTGCACATATGTGGACAGATGGGTTAATGCCAGGGAAACTGAAATAGGTGACATTCCTAAAAGGACAGAGTGTCAAGGAAAAGGCCATTATCAACATTTCTGATTAGGACAAAGGAAAAGAAACATGTGGAATCTTAAACTAAAATAAAGGTGAGTTGAGATCCAATAGATACCTCTGCAGCCTTTCCATTGTAAAGTCGGAAATGGTTACAAGCCTTAAGGTTAAGAGCAATGGTGCTGTCAGGAACTTGCTGAAGATAAACGGCTAGCACTTCCTGTGATACATCATAGTAATCCAGTTTGTAATAGCACAGGGCCACATATACATTCAGAGCCAGGTATTCCCTGCAGGAAAGAGCATTAAAGAGAACCTTTAAATCCCACCAGATAGTTTAACATTTTCTATTACAGCACATTAAAATCAGTAAATAAAAAGAAAACTCTCACATCTATACATATTTTACAAACACATCAAAACTGGGGTTTCTGAGAAATGCTTAGGGCTTCTCTAGCTTGTTAGCTAGAACAGATTCACAATATTTTTTTCCATAGCAGCTACTGCAGCTTTTAAGAATTACCAACAAAACTTTTGGTTTGCAAATCTGGGAAATGGTGACAACTTCACATCAAAGAAACGTGCAGAACATGAGCACCTGGCAGAACATGATTTTCTAAGCAATACACTTAAAGACATTTAATATGCAAACAAAAGTTTGTACTGAGTACAATTATTTCAAAAAATCCTTGTCATTATGATGCCTTATGTTTTAGCTTTCATATTTTTCATATTCGGTGCTTGCCTAGGTGTGTAGCTCTGAGCTTCCTATTAAGTGTCAGTAAGTTCTCTTTACAGGGTAGGTAGACAAAAACAATCCCTTTCCAGCTTGAAACCAAGGACAACCGTTACAAGCTTCAGGCCCAAAATGTATAAACAACAGAGAACTAAAGAGAGCAACAAGGAGGATGGAACTTCATAACCTGAAGCTATAATTGGACAATTAACCCCAAAATGGACCAAAACTTATAAAAGTGTGAAACCTCCTGACCGGTTGTCCATTTTTGTGACCATTTTGGGTCCATCTTGGGTGTAGCCCTGGCCAGGCTCTTGTAATGCCCAAGGTGTATACTTTAAGGCCTTTTAATAAATACCTACTTTATTCTTCAACTCTGTCTAGTCTCTGTTCTAGATCAGACTCTCAAGGCATCAATAACAAGCAGTCAAGCCAGAAGAACTAGCCAGAGAAAAGACAAGCATTTGTGAAAATTCTAAGTAAAAGGATAATTGCTATGAAGGTTACTCATTTAGCTTTGAGTGATCGTTTCTGCACAACTTGGAGATTAAAATCTTATTCCCAAGCATTCCATGATACATGCATTATGATGGATTTCTCTGAAACATTCGAGATAATGCCAAAAGAGAGCAGTATTATGGGACAGTAGTTTCTATTTTATTAAAAATACTGTCAGCCACTTAAGAATTCAATTTATTCCTTGTTAAATTCTGGACTAAAAATTTGCAGAACATGACAGAAAAACCCATCAACAAGTCCCATAGAGGATAAACAGAAAAGGAAATAATTTCAGACTTAAAGGAATGCAAGGAACTCTGCATAAAACCCAAGAACTGAACCCTTCTTAGAAAGGCTAAGAGGTGAAAGAGAAGTCAGTAATTCAAGCAAGGTAACAGATTGGCCATCAGAAAGGAAAAAATAAAAATACAAAGCAGTACATAACCATATATCATTTCAGAAGAAATAAATTACAAAATAAAAAAGATATCAGAATTAATTAACCAACAATTTCACAAAAAGAAAACAAGAGAGAGCCAACTTCTTTTAAATGTGGCCTTTTAAATAATACTTTGTATGAAAAAAATTGAGGAGCTGCAACTGGTGCACATTCTGTGATGGGAAAGGGAGACAGTAGTTGTGTAAAATGCCTACTTGCAGAAACCAAGCAACTATTTGGAATTCAAATACCACCAATAACATAGATACTCCAATAGGGTTTAGAGAGGCGCACCGATTATCCAGCAGAATGCGCTTGTAAATATCAATAGCTTCTTGGTAGTGGGACCGCATGTAGTGGATAGATGCCAGACTAAGCTGATCTTCTGTAACATCCTGCAGGTTCTGGTGAGAGCTCATCAGTTTCTTTTCATCACTGAACTAAAAAGAGTGGGACACATTCTCAGAGGAGTTCAGCAAAAAAAGCTTTTTAATTAACCAAGTTAGTTTTGTCCTTGCTGGTATTAAATATCTGGAAAACCAGTTACTTTAAAGTTAATTGGATCAGTGGAGAAAGATAAACATTAAAGAAGCATATGAGTTCAAACTGGATAAATGTTAGGCTGAAACTAAGCACACATTTTCCTTCAAGGTGTGATTTAGATATAATTATGTGTCATGTGCTTTGATGGATAAGAGGGAAAGAGCTGAATTAATTATTTCACCAACAGAATTTCGCAACACAAAATTTCATTGTAATTATTCAAGCCAGCAAAAACTCTGCTGTTTGTAGATCCAAATCTAGTGTCTCATGAATAGCAGAAAAACACATGACTTGCAAATAGGCAAGCCCTAATTTTTATACGTCTTCTTGACAGTACCAACAAGTTCACTTTCACTAGCCTCCAATTTCCAGTTACTTTAAGCAAATGATTTATTTTTCATAGCATTGCTGAATAGCACATAAAATACACACACAGAAGGCTAAAAACAAGGAACAGAGTTAAACCTACCCATTATATTTGTATTACAATAGTGAAGTTGAGGCTATTTACCTAATCAGTCTGCTCAAATCACTTATTCTACTGCTTCCCTTTGCTGGTTTTGCTGATTCAACAGTAATTATGAATTTTTCTTAGACACAATTCTAATATTATATATTTGTTTTTCCACCTATCTGATAGATTTCCTCAAGTCCTTCTCCTCCCCCTTTGAGCCAATCACACAGTTAAAAGGCAAGATAAATTGCTTAACAGAACTAAAGGCAATGGGCTATATAGTTTTGGTAAAACCCTTTATTTTCAGCAACTAACTAGATAAAAGGAAGTTGCATAATCCCTAGTTCATCACAGACATCTGGAAGTGCCAATGCTACTGTAAAAATGCTTTAAGATTTCTCTCTTAAAACTAACAGATATTCAAGTAAAGAGAATCTGACATCAAAGTTAACATTCAGGGTTTATCCTTCCTTTTAAATCAGTGTCTTTAGTAGCAGAATACTTCTCAAGTATTCTGTACAGGATGGTACAAAACCTAATTTAAGGGAAGATAGCTATGTGTGGTAAGTGAAATAAGCACTTAATTGCTGTTGAAATTAAATTTCATGCTATTAACAATATGATTTCCTGGACACTGAACTACTTAAGAGGATCAGTAATAGCATATACATAATTTTGGTCAAATTGCTGCATATAAGAGAGCTGCAATTTAGGAAAACTTGGTACATTTAGGGAAAAAAGTAAAATAGTGGCTTCTACATTTTTGATTCTATTAAGGTTTCATGCTCCTTGTGATCAAAAATACCAGTACATTTCCTATTGTATGTCTTATGTTAAGTGTATTGCTAATACTTTCCTTAGAAACATGTTGAGAGCATCTATTTTCATACTTGCTTTCTCCTCCACATTTGAAAACAACAGTGTGGTTATGAAAAATGTTTGTTCTTCTGCCACCACAGGTATTTTAATTATTCTGCCAGGTTGCCAGCATAAATTACACATTACCAAATTGAAAAGAAAACAAAGTAGGAGTGAAGAAAAGACATCATACCTTATGTGCCAGGTGAAAGAGTAAACGGTTCCGGAGACCACTCTTAGGTGCTGAAAGTAAAATTCAGTAAGTATTATTGTAATGAATGACTCAGGGTACCTCTTTATATTTTTAACTTTCTCAATAGACATGAAAGCACCCCTATTGTTTCATTAACTAGCCCAAGTACAGTTCTTCATTGAGAGCCCTTTGTAGGTTATGCCTTGGGGGAGGGTCTACCAATTTTAGCGTGGTTTAGAGGTCTTCCTCATTTTCATCTTCATTCCCTAACTTACTTCTTTTTAAATCCCTGTTGAAAACAATTTTTCATTGGCCTCTACCTTCCATGAGCCTTAAAACTTCTATGAATTGCATTATCATTTCCCTGCAGTGATTTCTCAATAATTCTCTGGGGGGTTTTTTTGTGACATATAAGCATAGCGCCTTTTCAAAATAAAAAGCAGTAACAGATAAACTCCTTAAGGCTCCTACTATGATGTGTCACATTTGAAGTAAATTTTGATTTATAATTCCAGGAATCTCGACAATTTCTAGTGTATTGAAAAACCCAGTGCTGCTACCATTTTGTTAGGCATGCACATTACACTATACTTCTAATATTTCTTCTGTCCTTAGGACTGAAAGGCACACGAAAGAATTCTACAGCCAGAGCACATAAGATTCAAACTAAGATATGGCAAGAGATTTAAGGGGGAAACCTTCTTACTAGATCCAATAAAGTTAATGAAATTTCTTGCTCTATCAGGAATAGGAATTCCATTGAATTCACTCCATATGACAGAAAGTGTAAACTGCAGAGTTTTAAGTCACTAGAGCCTTTTGCTTCACTAACAGCAACAAATATCCTCATTGAACAGAGCTATTCATTTCTTTTGCAAGCAATCTTCCAAAAAGCCTTCCCTTGTTTCCTGTACTTTTCCTAGTCTAATGAGCAGTCTCATTCTTGCCCAGACCAACCAGCTGGCAAATCATGTTCCACAGAAGGGGGGTACATGGTATCTTTACAAAAAGCGGAATTAGTTACTGTGTTTATAAGGCCACAAAAGTGCAGTTAGCACAGCAATAGCCTGTAACACAAGGCTGTAATTCTTCTGACATCCTAAACCATAAAAGAGGGCTTAAACCACCAATCCCTCTTCCCCACCACCCCCTGAAGAAGGAATTTTTTTTTTTTTTGCAATTTAGGGAGAGATTTCCAGGTTTCTTATTCTTTTTCCACATAGTAAGTAAACTTCATAACACAGTGGATGGTGCCAAAACCTAGTTCATTCTGATCAGATTGGCAACACAAGTCTGCCCACCTAATTCTAGTAAATACAGTAACTATTTCTTCCCTTTTTTCCTTAGCAAGCTGTGTTATTTAACCATGTTCCTAGAAAAATGAGGACAGGGAATTGTATCTTTAAAGAACTACTAGAATAAAAGTCCAAAATACAAAGGTGGTAAGAAAGCACTCTCACAAGACCACAACATCTTTTAAGATACTTCAGGAGACCATCAAGTTGTTAAGAAGCTAAACGGTCTTCAGTCTAGGATATGTGTGGGAATTAGGGTATTTATTAAAGAACAGAAAGTTTTCCTGATCTACAATAAATATTGCATAGGCAGCTGTAGTGGTGTAACTGACACGATAGTATGGATATTTCATCCACGGAGTTAGAAAGTGAGAGTACCTTAATTTTCAAATGCATGCTCTTCACTCTACATGTTCCCCAGCATTAACTGATAGGTTTTAATATCAAAGTTTAGAAGGGTTGCACATGGACCCTGCATCTGCTTTTGTGAGAAACTTCAACCACTACCATCCTTCACAGTTCAAAACATTTGTTCATCAAAGACTCCAAAAATACAAGCAGGACAGATTGTGGGATTTATACTGAAAATAACATACTGTATAATCACAATACTATGGGTAAAGACACCAACGTTCCTTTTTTAGTAGGTTCCCCCTTTTTTTTCCCCCCTATTGAGTGTGTTTAAACATTCATTTCACTGTGCAAATTGTGACTTGCAAGCAATGCTGTCAAGAGTCTAAACCAAGGAATTTTTGTTTTTCTAGTTAACCAGTGAGTGCAGGCTACTCTTGCAAACCTACCTTCAGGCTACCCTGAAACCATTGATCTGATATCAAAATTGTTATTTATTTCTAGGCAAAGGCTGGAGGGTTAGCTCACATTATTTAACACCTAAAAACAAGCAAAATATGAAACCTGAGGTTTTGATGGTATGCATGGATATATGGAGGGTGGAGAAGTGTCCTGCTTTGTAAGATATTGTATGATACCAGCTATCTGATATTCTTTAAAACAAGTTGCATAAAACTCCATGAGAATATAGCCTTGTCAATATAGTAAGCAGAAATATGGAAACATTCAATATCACCGGTTTCTTTTCTCTTGGTAATAAATGTATTCTTTGAGGAAGACAAGGGAACACATGAACAAGGTCACATTAGTTTTCAGAAAGAATGGGATCATGAATATCAGATAAAGACATTGTCAATCACTGGAGCAGGAAGTGATACAACTGCCTCATCAGAGATAATGATTTTTAAGGGACATTTAAGGGACATTAGTTTGTTCTTTTATTATTTTCTGCTGCTACTGATTTTCATTGTCACTGATCTATTAATGCTACAAGGAAGTACAATCTTCTTTTCCTGTTCTACTTTTTCAAGACAATGGCTTTATTGCTTGTTGTTGTTTCTTTTTTTTTTTTTTTTTTTTTTTTTTAAATCAGTACTGAGCAATCTTGGGTTCATAACTTACATGGTGACAATGCTGCATGGCAACAAACTGGAGCCTGCTCCAGGTCTAATATTGGCCTTATACTCAAGCATTGGAGTAGCTGGACAGGATATATCTCTTTCCATCTAGGAAACATACTGATAGTCCTTTGCCACAATTTTTGTCATGATCAGTGCTGTTTTTCCAGACACTAGCATCATAGCTATTATTGATCTTAAAAGTGTTTTGTATATTTTTATGTGCTGACACTGACAGGCACCTACAGAAGAATTTGTTAAAATATAATAAGCAACTATAGTAAGAATGAAGACATTGTTGAAGACGTCTTCACTAATTATTAACAAAACATCAAACTCACTAGAAATGGCAGCTCAGACTCTTGGTAGGTTCCATATTGCTGTCTCAGGCAGTAAAAAGATGATGAAATAGAGTCATGGACAATCTGGCATTTGTGTCCTTTCATAAGAGTGCAAGGAACTGCTGGTCATGCATCCAGCATTAACAAATGCCATCTAGCACATAATGCATATTCCATAGCAGCCCTTCACACATCAACAGGCTTAGAACACATGTTAAACACATATAGCAGGAGATGGTAGGAATGGAGCAGGGCTTAGAAGGCTCCATCCTACAGTCAAAGATATGACCAGAGGAAATCTTATTCTCCTTGTCTCTGAGAAACAACACACTGCTCATCTGAACACAGTAGCTGAATGAAGCCCTGTGTGCCTCAAAATCTAAGTTTCACTGGTGGAGGGGAGAATGAAAGGGAATGGGGAAAACGTTCAAAAAGAACAATGGTCCAGAAGCGAGGTTTACACTTACACCCATTTGAACAGCTCAACTGTTCAGAATTTTCTTGAATTAAATTTAGAGGATATTCACTGAAATTCTTCCATTCCCACAAAACTTAAATGGCAGTTCAGTTACTTGCAATACACACACATTTAATTTCAGTCATACTATGAACAGTAAATTAAAGAACATCAAACTAATTACTCCTGGGCAGTAGCTTCCACTATGTTTAAAAAAAAAGCAAAACAAGAAGATAAGGTTAGTAAGTTTTAGAGTTTAAACATGTGATATTTTCACTTATGCACTTTGAAAGTTACATATATGAAACGGGTGGTTCAAAACGTCAGCTAAAATGCACCAAAAATAACTACTGTTCTCAAGAAATAGAGTACAAGCAACAAAGCAGTTAAAATCCTGTAGGTCAACAGGCAATCCTAAGAAAAGGAAAACCCAGCAACTGTTCCGTGGCCACTTATAACTGAACATTTTCAGTGATGATAACTATTTCACACCTGAAAAATATTATTTCATGAATAAGCAAAACCAGTTTGGAAAATGTCATTGCTCTTACTAACCCTTCTCTGTTCTGCTTTTGTACAATATTGCTCCTTTCAATATAGGCTGTAAAATGAGTTTTCTATTCAGTTAAACCACATTCAGATCTGACATATGCAGAGATGTGCAGAAGCAAAGTAATTACAAAGCCTTTCCCATCAAAAATTGGAAGGGATTAAAAAAAACCCCAATTTTAGTGAATGGTTCAGCAATACAACCCTATCTGTACATGAACCTTAAATTTAATTCTAAGATTCCATTTATCCTAAAAAGACTATTTTTCATAGCAGGCTTAACTGCAGCCCCACTTATGTGCACACTTTGTGGTTTAAAAGAACAATTTTAGACTGTTACAGTTTTTAGTATCTTTGTTAATGCAAGCCTACAGCTTCTGAAAGCACTATGCAGGATTCTAAAATCTTAGATCAGTTGCCAGGATCACAGTCCAAGTGTGCCAGGCTGAGTTTCTGTTCTTTGGCCTTTGCAAGGCACAGGAACTATGAATGCAACAGAAGAGAGTTAGTTTCTATAATGAAAAAAATAATAAAATATTATTATTATATATTAAACCAAGATCAGTATTTTAAGCCTCATTCTTTAAAGACAAGATTGGCTACCCACAGCACAGAAAACATATGGTCAGCCAATGAGAACACAGATGCAAAACGAGTCAACAAAGCATCACCTGGCAGCTTCACTATGGGATGACTACAAAATAACAGTAACTGACTTGGAAGTAACTCTACTTCACCTCAGAAACAGGAACATTAGTAACTGCAATGTGGACAACAGGAGAAAAGGAGATGCCAGAAATATCTGAAAGGAATTTGGAAGAAAGCCTAGAGGAGGTAAAATACAACTGTATGAACACACCCTTCAAGGAGGGATTTTTCTTTATTGCCTTTTTGCTCTGTTTCTTAGGTTATATTGGCAGTAATTCTTTTTTATATTGATATTTGGACTTATTCTTTCCTGAGAGAATCACAAAATGGCTTAGACTGGATGCAACCTTAAAGATATCTAATTCCAATCCCCCTGCCACAGACATGAACACTTTCCACTAGACCAGGTTTCTCAAGGCCTTGTTCAGCCTGGCTTTGAACACTTGCAGGGATGGAACTTCTCTGGGCAACCCATCACCACCCTCACAGTAAAGAATTTCTTCCTTGTATCTAATCTAAACCTACTCTCTTTCGGTTAAAAGCCATTCCTCCTTGTCCTATCACTACATGCCTGTGTTAATGGTCCCTGTTCAGCTCTCTTGTAAGTATTTTCTAGGTGCTGGAAAGCCTCAGTGAGGTTTCCCTGAAGCTCTCTGCAAGCTGAAAAACCCAATTCTCTTTGCCTTTCCTTGTAAGAAAGGCCTTTAACCATTTTGGTGGCCTCCTCTGGACTCACTCCAGCAGGTCCCTGTCCTTCCTATGCTGGGGACTCCAGAGCTGGATGCAGCACTGCAGGTGGGGTCTCACCAGAGAAGAGGAAAGGCGCAGAATCCCTTTCCTCACCCTGCTGCCCATGCTACTTTGGATGCAGGCCAGGGTACAATTGGCTTTCAGGGCTGAGTGCACATTGCTGGGTCGTATCCAGCATCTTGTCCACCTGCATTCCCAAGTCCTTCTCAGCAGGACTGCCCTTGATCCCTTCATCCCCCAGCTTGTGTTGATACTGGGGTTTGCCCCAACCCAAGTGCAGCACCTTGCACTTGGGTCTTGTTAAACTTCTTGAGTTTCTCACAGATACACCTCTCAAGCCTGTCCAGATCCCTATGGAAGGCATCCCATTCTTCAAGTGTGTGAACCCCACTACTCAGCTTGGTGTAATCTGCAAGCTTACTGAGGATGCACTTGATCACTTTGTCTGTGTCATTAATGAAGATATTAGATAACACTGTTCCTAATAGGGACCCATGAGGGACACCACTGGCCACTGATGCCCACTGGGAATCTGAGTCATTGATCACTACCCTCTGGATCTGACTGTCTGACCAATTCCTAATTCACCTAACAGTCTACTCATCAAATCCATATATATACAATTTAGAGAGAAGAATGTTGTGAGGAACCATGTCAAAAACTTTACAGAAGTCCAGATAGATAACATCCATAGCCCTTTCCTTGCCCACTGATGGAGTCACTCTGTCATAGAAAACCAGTAGGTTGATCAGGCAAGTCCTACCCTTGGTGAAGTCATGCTGGCTTAATGACCTCCCCATCCTCTCTACTCCATGAAGTTTGAATTAAATAACAACAAGCTAAGAGATCAATTCACATCCATTAAAAAATAAAGATAAAAACTTGCTCCACAAGAGATTGTGGACTATGAATCTGTATGAATACAATAATTACCTTATGGCTTTTAATGATAGTTTCCTAAATTTTCCTAAATTTTAAGTATCCTGCAAATTTTTCCTCCTTAATGGAATGATGGTTAACAATAATTTCCTTAAGCAACAGCATATAGCAAGAAAGAACTTGATTTGATTTCAAGGTATTTATGTTTGTGTGCAAAACCTATTCCAGAAAGCTAGCTGATTTATGCTCCCTTTCACACAGAGATTCTGTAACTGTAGAAATTTAGAATTATTAGCTAAACTAAGTTAGATCTCCTCATTTGTTTTATCATTATGTTACTTTCAGGGACTTAGCATAACTGCAGCAATAAACAGCATGCACTATGAAAGAATTCAGGCAAAATAGTCCCAAAATAGCAATGGTAAACAGCCTAATATTAACACAATCATTTTTTCAAGTGGTATTCAAGGCAGTATTGGATAAACAGTGTTCTTCTAAAGACTTTACCTATTCAAAGGAAGCATTTTACTTCTTCAAGATCTTTGCAAAACCATGGAAGAGAGCACAAGATGATATCGCCTCAGCTGTCAATACTGGAATTGAATTTCAATATTGGAAACAGCCACAACTGATGTAATCCTAAGCTGTTGAAAAAAAATCTAAAAGAGGATCTGACTTATGCAAGAATAAAAAAGTTTAAACTCAATATAAGGAAGATTGAAAGGGGAATATACCACACTTGGAAGATTTCAGGGGAGAAAGAACATGTGTTACAAATCCTCAGCTGTGACTGCATCCCCACCAAGCTTAAATAGCTAGAAATCACCAGGATTACAGTACTCATAAGAAAGGTTTAGCACCTCATAATAAAAACTGGCATGCTGTCTTTCTTAAACAATTACGTAAAATCAAAAACTGATCAGGAACTGAACTAATGTGTCCACTCAGTAATTTTCTGTTCCCTCCCTCAGCTACACTCTCTCCTACTCTTGCTTTCTTAATCTTACCCTTGCCTCCAGCACCCAAGTATGACTAACTGCACCCCTTACTCTGCCACTCACCATACTACTATTAACTAATCTGAAGGGGCATGACAAACATTAACCTTCCCTCACCTCCAGCTCACAGTTAATATATGTGCATGCCCAGCTGCGTATATGTCATCTCTAGAATGGATTACTGGAAGTCACAAGATTCACAAGTGAAACTGATGACAATGGCGCCATCTGGTACAGATTGCAGCTGCTTGCTTCCTCCATGCTTTAGGTCACAGTGACACCTCAAAGTGCTAGTGCCCATTTATTTTTAGATTCACTTCAAGTCCTAGGTTGCAATCTCCAAAGCTCAAATTTGTGGTACATTAAAGATTACATTATTTGTGAATATTAGAAATTTACATGCCTCTTGAACAATACAAATCACAAAGCTCTGTGTGAGATTTTTTTACAATTGAAAATAAAGAAAACATTTCCAGTTTTGGGATTCAAGCTCAGCATGATCTTTTTGAGGATTTTAAAGGGATATGAGAACCTTATTATTATTTTAAAATGCTACAAAGCTGTCCTTTTGGAATACGTTCCTTCACAGCAGAAGAAAATACACAATTATTTTCTTCCTATCCTATTTTCAGCCCAAGACAAGAAGACTGATGAAAGAAAGAAGAAAGCCCATCCTTCAATAAGACTTTTATCCTGAGAAAGCAAGAGTCAGAAGTTGAGTGAGGTATCACTACTATTAATTCTACTTAAAAAGCACTGAGATACTAAGGTTATAGAAAACAATATAAAGCACTAAGATACATAAAAAGTGATGGGCAACAAAAGCAAACAACAGGAACATTTTTAGGCAGTAAAAATTGTCCTGGAATCTAATTTCCATTCTTTTTCTTTAAATGATCCCATGCATGTTCAGATTAAAGTACAACTGTAATAATGTGACTATTGAGCTCCATGCCTTGAAGAACCGGATACCTAACATCTGACTTACAAGGCAACAAGACCAGCTATTAAGTCACTCAAACTACGTAAACAGAGCTCTTGTCTTCATCAGGGGATGCTGAATTCTCTCAGATGCTTATTTTTTAATCATTTCCCTGGCTTAATTTGCTTCATCTGTGCTGCCCCAGGGACGCAGAATCAGTCAGAAGAAAAGTAACCTTTTGTTTCTGGTGGGCATATTTTGCTGGGTGTTGTATTTAGAAATTAACAAGAGAAATTATTTTCCAGACACTTCTTTTAGTTCCAGCTGCTCCACATGCCCAAGGTAATTTTAGGAAGGAAATGGCATCATAATTCTCCTGTTAAATGAAAGTTAAAATTAACTAACCCCTAAACAATCCCCAAACCCAAAAAAATTTGCTCTGAAGTATCCTTTATTGCATACTTTGTCTGGAAATTACTTTAAGAGTTCAAATCAATAAGCAGTCTTTTCCAATAGAGCCATACATCTCACCTTTCAAAGCTGCTTGTTCTGCTTGCGTGTACATACCCAAAAAGAAGTATGTACATGCAAGGTTCACCCAAATATCTGGATAGCAAGTTGGTTGCTTGGTTAAAGTCTCATATTCCTGTAACAGAACAGAGTGTTCATGTTTAAAAAATGTATAATAGCACATACTTGTATTAAGTATCATTCTTTCTTCCACAATTTTACAATGCATCATTAAATTACTGAGATCAAACAATTTCTTCTAAAGTTCACTGCAGTCCTTACAACAAAACTATTATGTTTTCAGCCATGTCCCTACTTTTTTGTTTACAGCAATATAACAGACCACAGGGACAAGCAGTGCCATAAATCATCACATATAAGCACATTTTCTGTCAATATTTAAGTTAGAGAGATATAAAACATATTTATATTGTAAATATAATATTATAAAAATATTATTTAGATATATAAGCCCCAATATATGTAAGTTATAAAGAAATCAATATAACCAACTTCTGTTGCTTTCCTAAGTTCTCCTCCAGTCAAAGCCTGGGAGCCATAAACACCAGGGAGATCTCTTGCTGAGTACTTACTGAAGCAAGAGTTAAATGTGTTTTTGTAAACCTGTAGGTAGTATCTTAGTGTATAATAAACCTGTGGATATGTGTGTTATGTCTGAGGTTCTGCAACATAATAACATCAAGTGCAAGAAGAAAATTTTTTGTACTACGAATAACTAGAAAATATTTTTAAACAGCATTTAATTTTATCACATCCTTTTTGTGTATGTTTTATATGTTTCCTATTTTTGTGTATGTTTTATAATTACATATTACTACAGTGATACATGTATATAATTTATAAATATATAGATTTGTGTATATACATTAGGGGTGTGTACTCACAAAATATTTCCTAATAGGGCTACAAAAAGCAAAATTGTTTGGATACCAATGTATTAAAATGCAAGCCTATAAATTGGTATTGGGCAAATTCAAGATTTCTTTATAGATGAAGATTAGTAAATTGTAGTAAATATTAATAACCTGTTCCTAACTTTACCATTTTCCATTTGAAGATTTACAGCCAACAGCTATAGCAAGGCACTAGATAGCATATCCTGATATTTCTTGCACATCCACATTCATTACATATCCTTTAATTCTGCCACATAAACTGCTTCATTTCTTATTTGTGAAACAGCAAAAACCTAACAGATCAATCTTTCAATCTACTTCTTTTAAACAACAACAACAAAAACTTTGCAGCCACTAAACAATTTTATTTCTGAAGATAAACATCTTTTCTCAGAGTAACAACAGGTACTAAAAACAGAGGTATGGAGATCACTAATTGCCTTTTTTTCCTGTGTCACAGTTCTGATAAATTCCTAGGAAGAACCATCCCAATGGAAGTGCCTGCTGCTGGTGCTCCTGCTCATCCAGCCATGGAGACAGGCAGCATAAGGCAAAGCAGGCAGGGTCACGCAAGGTTCTCACAAGACCTGCTGAAGGAATGTCATCCATGTACTCCAGATCACTGCAAGCCACTCATCCCTCCCAGCAAAACAAGCCCTTTCTGACTCTGTACTTGTTCTCCAAACATGTGAATTGGATATCCCCTCTACCCAGGGAGAGTTCAGCAGCTTGAGTCTCTGCAGATGGGAGACTTCTTATCTTTGGGGAAAAGGACAGATATATATAAAGAATGAGATAAAAAAAGCCCTGCCCAAAGGACAGCAAATCCCAACAACACAAACATGCTGACAACAATCAAGTTTAGAGTTTGCAAGCATAAAGAATTATTTTTTTTGTTGCCAAATAAAAGTATTCCCAAACTGCATTCCCAAACAGAGAATATACTGGTAAGGAGCACCCTTAAAAGCCAGCTCAGTCTTGCTAGTATTTCAGGGACTAGCTGTCCAACAATATTTACAATAAATATATATAAAAATTTATAAATATAAACAAACAAACAAGCAAACAAATAATATATTTATAATATATAAAATATATTATATAACTATATAATTATATATAATATACAATATTATATATTAATAGATAAAATATAAATAAATAATAAATATATAATATTTACAATAAATAAATAAAATATTATAATTATCATCATCATTAATATTTTTTAAAGAAAACATTTACATGGAGGCCAACCTTTTCTACTGAGGCCACTTTAATCTTGACACAGGCCTGTCATGGAGCTCTGAGAGACAGGCCATTGCTGTTTATTGGGATCATCTGGAATCTTTCAAAATTCATTCAGATTAAATATACCCAAAGGTTTCTTTTGACTAGGGCTTCAGGCAGATTAATTAGAAAAGATAAAGTGCATAATCACAAGTCATGTCCTGGTTTGGTCACTCAGAGCAAGCAATATATTAAGAGAGTTCTAGCAGTACCAATGTGAATTTATGGAGAGAGTAAATAAAAATTAGGACTATTAGTGCTCCTTATCTTTTAGTTCTGAGCCATGTGCCCAGACTATGTGCTATTGCCCCTTTCCTCACCCAAGGCATTCAACATCAGTCTGTCAAAGACTACTTCACAAGAACTTTCCCCCCTCCTTTCCAAATTAACCAACCCAAACAAACTAAATACTCTCAAACCTAAGAGTCAATCTGTGGCATTCTTTTGCCATCCAGCAGTATTAGCAAATCCTTGCTAACACTCCTCTCCTCATGCTTCTATCACTAGACATATGCAGTTTTCCTCAAAAACAAGCTGCCAAGTTGATTGCCCTACAACTAGGGACACGTACTGACAATGTAGAGGGTCAGCTCAATGCCCTTACTACTTGTCTGGATTCTCCAAGTCCATGAACACAGATGGTGAAGAGCCAATAAACAAGCCAACATATATGGCACAGGTGCTCAAATCAGATACTTATTGTAACCCGGCTATATTCATGATAGAGATGCCTGGAGAACTCCCAGAGCTAAAACATCCACTATTTACTTTCTATCTTCAGCTCTCAGGAGCTGCAGTGTACCTGTATTCTCACACTTTCCACAGAATTACTCAAGCATGACCAAATACTGCTGATGGATGAACAATTACCCTAGTACAGCCCTGCTTCTTCCATGATTTACTACTTGACTAAAATTATCCTGAGTCAAGCCAGCAGGAGGTCCTGTTCACACAAGTGGTGGAATGGTTTCTACTTCTCTGCCAGGAGGGAGGTGGCAGATTGGAGAAACTGTTGGCTGCATGTCGGTTGCAGGATTTTGACAGAAACAATGCATTGAAGGCTCTGACCCAGGGATCATTCTTTGCTCTCAAGTGTTCAGCTGATGGACCAAAATGCCATTACCATGTCCAGCAGCTGCACCATGCCAGCATCCTGTGTGCCTAGAGGCAGAAGGTGCAGACTGCAAGTGTGAAACTTGTTCTTGAATCCAACCAAGAAGTGCACCTGCCCATGACAATTCATCTTGTAATTTTTAAAAATATACATATATATATATATAAAATAATAACTCTCACTTTCTTAAGGCCCCAGCTGATTCAATTTATAAGACCAGGCAGCTCAGAAACAGAATAATAGGCCTGATGGTCTAGTTCTGGTACTTGGGTGACACTGGGAAATTTTTCAGAAGATTTAAGTTAGAGCTATGAACAAGTGGCAGCTGCTGCAGAAAGACACATGGGTTTTTCCCATTACGGATAATACATGTGGAAGATTCCAGAAAACTAAATAGATGTCACCATATACTAGAGAAGCTCTGGTTGCCATATGATGCCAGAAAGACATGAACTACTCAGTAAAAATAAGTTTGTCCATGAAGGAAGCTAGTCAATCCCCAAGGAAGAACTGCACCATGAAAAGTCAATCCCACTGCAACACCATTTGTAAACTGGGGTACAGCAGTAGGGATGATCCCACCAGACCAGTGTCAGTGGCATAACCTTTGAGAAAGGCATCTGCTATTAAGAAGGGGATAGTGTGACCCTAGTGAGGCTGAGGTTAGTGCTCTACCTAGAGGGTACCTAATGGTTGTTGGTGTGCCTGTGATAAGAGAATGTAAATTCTCTCACATGAATGTGACAGAGATTTTGCTGTCATTCTTTCTGAAGATATTTCTGGAGCTGGACATCTGTGTGTTTTTCACTTCTTCATCGTTTCTCCTGGTGGTGCATGATGGCCACCGCACTGCAATTCCCAAGCTTCTCCAAAAGTTGCTATGCAACCAACACATCTGGCTCACTGAAAGTATCATTATTAATAAAAGCATTGAACAGTGTGATTTCTGAAGACCCTCATCGGCTACATGGAATGCAAACCATAAACTATGAATATAGTGACACAGACTATGTGTTATCACTTGCAGGAACACGTAGGAGTGTGAATCATTTAGATTGTGTGCAATGTCACAATTCTGCAGAATCTTTGACCCTTAGTATTTTATTTACAGTGCTTTTGGCACTCTCCAGAGAGTGCTCCAAGATCTCAAGGGTACAGATTATCAAGGAATTTGTCCTTGAGAATACAGCAACACCACCTCTGTAACATAGCAGATGAGATAACAGCATTTTACACTTCATCATGGAAGTTGATAACTGAAAGGCAGTTCAGTCTCCACAGTGCAATGAGACCTACAGCCTTAGAAATTAAAACTAGAATGTTCTGTCCTCGAAGAAAGTAGGCTGAGATGCACAGGCTCATTTCCCACATGTCACTGTGAATTGACAAGGCTATCAGGACTTATCACTGTGCAAGAAAACAGTATTACTTCTGGAAAGACAAGCTCTGTAACCTCTCACTTAAAATATACACAATCAAACTACAAATCGCTCATACAAACCTTTTATTGTCCCTTCTTTGGTGGAAAAACGAGAAAAAAACAACTACGTCACAGTTTTTAAAAGTCTGAATCAATAGCATCACCTAGTGGTGACTCAAACACGACATGCAAAACCTAATTATGAAAATTTTAAAAAAGCAGTTGCCTTTTCGTTGAAGGAAATATGTAAAATCTACTCTGACTATAAAAGCATCTACTGGGTATTTCAAAAATCAGAAATTATTTCAAATTTATTCTTAAATTATTTATTCCAAAGAAATTGCAAGTTATTTTTCATTTGTATATGAACATTTTCCGTTTTTTAAAACTTTTACTCCCTATTAACACCTAATGCTTAGATATAAATTAACTACAGCAACTGATTGTTTTATTAATAATGTTTAAATTCCACAAGTCTAAAAATGAATATTAATTTACCATGATGTCCTGTACTACAATTCTACATTCTATACTGTGCATACTGTCAATTTGATTCACTGAGCATTTCTAATATCTCCAACATATATTTTTCTCTTCAATTTTTAAAGGGCAGAGTGTCTTGTGCCCTTCTTACTTAGAAGCTTTAGAGTTTTCACCTCATGTATGCATCTTGAGCATGTGACCATTTAAGAGAAAAAATATCATTGTTCTATAATCTCTTTTCTTTTTATTACCTTTTGTTAATACTAGAAATTAACATCTGTTTTTAATATTGATTCTGGGGAAAGCAAGCTCAAAGACTGCAAAACCAGCTATACTTCAGTTATTCTTCACAGTGAAGAAAGACACAACAGAACTCTAAGAGGCAAATATTAAAATGTACATATCTGAACAATTAACATATATTTTAGTGACTGAAAGATTTTAGAAAAAAACGCACCTCATTTAATTGAAATATCTAATACAAGAAAACGCAAAGAAGAGCAATAAAGTACATTAAATGGTCAGGGGCATCAACCTCTAAAGAAAGAGTTTTTTCATACCTATCACAGATAAGCTACATAATGGAGACAGAAACGTTATTAAACCTGAAAAACGAAACTGTGGAAACCTAGCTGCTAAAAGGGATAGATGGATTTCGGACACGAACTATGACATTCAACGGAACAAATTAAGCTACTGAGCCTAGTATCAAATAAGCCAGTCCATAAAATTAAAAAAAATCTGTTTTCATAGGCAATATACCATTTTTTTTCCCAATCCAAACTTCCCACAGCATCTGCCTTATTACTCTATATTTATACCTTAACTGGCTTGCAGGGCTGTTTCCTATTACAAACCACTTTCCTCCTGTTGTCATTGCTTTATCACAACCCAATTTTCAGCCTTGGGAAGCAGAATTTCCCCACCTTACCTCCAGAGCTCTCTTGTAGTTGCCCAAATGAAACGCACAGTATCCGATCCAAAGGTTGTTGTCCTCCTCCTCACCCACGTGCTGTTTAAACTTTGTAGAGAATAAAGAATGTAAGAATTTTGTCAGCTGTCACAGCTTCTACAGTCTCACAGATAGCCAAAGCAATATTAGTTTTGACAGTTGTGGATGCTACTGGGGTGGAGCTGCCTCTCACATTCCGGAGGGCAGCAGCAGGCAGCCCTCATAGGCCAGACCCGGCTCTGTGAAACGGGGTGCAACAGATGCCGCTGCAGGACCCCAAGAAGGCGAGAGGGCCACGAGGCAGGGGAGAGGGCCCTCTTGCCCCGCAGCCCTAAGGGCAGCGACGACACCGCTCTCCCGAGGGGAGCCCGTCACCTCCAGCAAGGCGATTGCGCCGGTGAAGTCCCTCCGGGCCAAGAGTTCTTCCAATTGTGGCACCTCCCTCCCTTTCTTCCTCCGCTTGTCTCCCGGCGGAGGGGTACCCCCCACGGCCGGCTTGGCCCGCGAGAGCATCTGGGCAGAAAGCAAAGAAGAGCAGGTTCAGAGCAGACCGTCCTTCGGCGGTACCTCCCCCACCTCCCTTCACCATTCTGCGATCCCTCACCGCCCCGCCGCCCCTCACCATCCTGCGGCCGCGCCCGGACTCCGCGCTGCGCTGGCGGCGCCGTTGCCGGAGCAACGGCGGGGCGGCGGAAGGCCGCGGCGAATGGGCGCCGGCTGACGACCGGGGCCGTCCCTAGGGTTCCGCCTCCCCTGTGGCGGACGGCGACCTCTGCGACGGCTCTCTCGGTCAGAACCGCGCTCGTTCCTCCCCCAAAGCCTCTTCCTCTCCTAGCCTTTGACCCTTGGCCTGAACATCCGAGTCCCGCATGTGGGTCGCAACAGCACCGCGGATTTGGGACTGCTAGGAAAATTAATCTACAAACGCCAGAGGTTTATGTCCAGAAAGGAAACAGAGGAGTCCTTTTACTTTATTCGAATAAAGGGAGAGGCCATGGGACATTTCCCCTGGGGTCTCTCAGATTGTGGGGGACGCAGCCTCTTATCTATCCTGATTTCCCGGGCGCTTTTCCCTCTCTCCCCATTGGTTGAGGAACATGAGAGGTACAGACTTCCCGGAATGCCTAAGACCTAAGATTCCCCTTTTAATGTATAACCCCCCTAATTTTTAATTCTTATGGGTTTCCTGCATTGTTTCTTTCATCTTTCAATATCCAGTTTCATTTATCAGCAAACCTACAGTTTGTTTATAAAGGCAAATACCTTCTTTTCCATTAATCAATCAGTAGAATCCTTCCCATTGTTTCTCTTTTCTCTCAGTGCTAGTTTTATCTACCAGCAGACCCAGCGCTTGTTTGTAAAGACAAATCATTGTCATTCCTCTAAGGACAGAGTGGCTGGAAAGCGGCCAGATGGAGAAGAACCTGGGGTGTGCTGGTTGACAGCAGTTGAACATGAGCCAGCATGTGTCTAGGTGGCCAAGAAGGCCAGTGGCATCCTGGCTGTTATAAGTGAACCAGCCAATTTAATAAATATAAGAGAATTTATTAAAATTGACAAAGTAAAAGTTTGAAGAAATCACAAGCAAAATAGTGCCGAGCCAGGCGACAGGCACTGGGTGAACCCAATTCAGACTCTATTGTTCTGCATCCCCGTGGTTCAGCATCCTTGCTGTGGTGGAGTCCCGTTTTATACTCTTTTTCAGTGGGGGTCTTCTTGCTTTTCTGTTGATTCTTGCTTTTTCAGCATATCCGTGCATTCTAATTTTCTTGCTGTGGTTTGCTAAAAGTTTTCCATAGTTGGATGATTGATCCATTTCTTTCACCAGAATTCTGCTCTGAAAAAACATCCTTAGCAAAAAGTTTTCAAAGTTGGGTGATTGATTCTTTTCCTTTACCAGAATTCTGCTCTGAGAAAAGCATCCTTGAGTTTTGCTAGACAGATAAAATCTCTTGGGAAAATCATCTCTGGAGACAAATTATCTCTGTTTGATGGGGGTTTTTTGTATTCCTTTCCTTATCATTCAATGCAAAACTGCTTCAGCTTTGGTTTCATAATGCTATAGTGGTTGGGGTTTTTTTCTTTTTTTTTAAATTTCTTTTGCACAAATTATTTTGCAACATATACTACAATTCCCCCACTTTCTAGATTGAATAATTAATTCATGCTTTTGGATAAGTTTTGATTAGGTTGGGTCATTATACATCTTCAATTTTATTCCTTGTGCTCACAGAATTTTCAGTTACATTTCTATAATTTTTATCAAAGCATAGATTAACAACGTTTACAGGATAGATTACCCTGATTATTAATTTCCTTTATTTAAAGTTTATAATTTTTAGGTTTTTGCTAGGCTTCTTCTGTCTTACTTAAGGTTCTATTCCTGCTACGAGGTAGTTTAAGGCTTACAATGGTTTTTATTAAACTGAATGATGATGGGAAGCTCTACACGTCTTCTATGTGTGCTAAAATTCATCTCTGTAATCATCCCATGACTGTAATTTATATATTTCATATTCTTTCTTCTGTCTGTATAAATTAATTTTTCCTTGCTTATCTGAGCTTCAGATTTGGCCAAAACTTTAACTGTCCTACTTGTTTTATTTCCTTCTCTTAATTTCATTACCCTAGATAACATATTGCTCATTTAATGCCTTTAATTTTTCTTGCTCCATTCTTTTCTTTTTAACTTCTGGCTCCTGCTTTTTTAATTCCTGAGTTAGCAGTCTCATTTTACTCTCCAGATCTACCCCTTTTCATCCCTTGCAAAACAAAAGATTCTTCCGTATCGCCAGCAAATTCGATCATCATTGTCACTGAGAAGGTTAGTTATTACAGGCTTGTTACTGGAAGAAATTATTTTACCATATTTTAAATTTTTTTCAACTCAATATGTCTTCCCACCCATAGTACACATTTTCACTTGGCTGTGATTATAACATGCTATACTAACCTGGGAATGTGTTAAAAATGTTGATTCCCTTTTTTTTTTCCTCCAATTCACACAGAGTGGTTACATTTGGTACAGGTAGGAATTGTAGATCCTACCTTTGTAGCTCTTTTGTGTAGCACGTGGGTTAACATTCTATCATTTTCTGGCACAGGCCTTACCTTAGGTGTCGCTCCTGGGTCATAGTAGGTTATGCCCCCTTCCAAATGGCACATCTTATATCGTGTGTCATTATGTTTATATTCCTCTTGGTCATCGATTTTTTTGCAGTCATAGTGGCTGCGATATGCTAGTGTTTTTGTAACCCCTTGTCCTGTTAGGGTGGTCTTACAGCACTGCCCACAGTCTTGGGTTGAGTTTTGCCTTTTAGCACTGTGGTAATTTTTGGGGAGCAAACTGATAGCTCTGCTCATTATCAGACTTAGGGCCACCAGGGTTCCCCACATCTGTACCCGTCTGCCTCTGCCTATGCCCACAGGATTGCTGCCTGTGGCAAGGGAGTCCATCTTCTTGGCAGCAGGGGTATTCTTCAGGGGATCCATAAGTGGAATGAGCTGCAAATCTCCTCTTAAAGACAGCCCACTTTGATAATTTGACTGCGTCAGCACTACAGGGTACTTTGTTCAACAACACTCGAATGTAAGGGCTTGTGCTTTCAATCCCAATTTACTTCTCACTCCCCCTTGAAACAACCAATACCACTCTGGGGAGTTCAGTTCTAATATGCCCAAGTTGGTAGCAACCCTTAATGTATGGCTGGTTATAGTGACTTCCTCTGCCCAACACACAGAGTCTTTTAGGTTTAAATCCACTCCTACAGTGTTTGACCCAACTTCCTTGACAATATCAGCATTTAAAATGATAATTAGTCTATACACTTTTTCTCCTTTCCCTTGATACTTATTAGATATTTAACTGTCTTTGTCATACCTTATCTTATTTTACTCTTAATATTTCTTGTAAATTAAATCTAGCTAGTATTTTATATATTCAATTTTCTAATTTTTACTAATCAAATTACTTGTTTCAATATATTCTTTACAGTGTTTCATTAGCTTTTACTTCTTCTATTATAACAAATGCACTAAAATCTTTTTCTCTTAATAAATTTGCATATCACAATTTTAAACACTCAATACACTTAAAACTACTTCATGAATAATATTCACAGTTTAAAATAAAGCATTCTATTTCTCATAAAAAATTGGTTTTGCAACTTACAACTCTAGGTATCAACATACATCAGTCTTCTTACTTCTGGGAGTAGCTGTGACTTTCTGGTGAGGTTTGGCTAGTACCTCTGTCAGTGATTAGTAAAGTTAAATACAAAACTTATTCACTTATAAAACAAGGGATGCTCACTACACTTTAAATTACTAGATTGCCAAGATAGAATGCACTTTTATACACCACTTCAGATATTTCTATGGGAGTTTCTTTTGAACCAAAAAATCGATGGGCAGAGTGACTAGACATGTTGAAAGAGGTTACATAAGCATTTGTTAATAGGCTATGTCTTAGCACTGGAAACAATTCTCAGTAGATACCACAATATTCAGAAAATCATTATATTATATATCCTTATACAGTTCTTTAAGGGATACTTCTTGGCAATATTGCATTTCATAAAATGACATTCAATAAAAAACATAGTAACTTGATGCAATTGTAACTTCTATCATAGGATGACAATATTATTTTAGAACACACCACAGTTCTCAAGCTCATAATTACTTCATACAGATTTTCTCAAAATACACTTAAACTTTTAAGGCTTACACACAATGTAGTCTTTCTTAACCTCATGCTCTGAATGTGATGATTTAAATATTTCTTTTTTTTTTTAAGCATGACTACTACTAGTTTATCTTAAAATGCTATAGTTATAACAGATACAACACAAACTTAACAATTAAAGACAAGCAGAGACATACCTTATGCACGTATCATTTATAAGCTGCAACACGTCTGAACTTCAAACACACAAATTCGGCAAATTCACCTCAAAATCGGTAGCTTGATTAAACCTTTTCTTGTTCAAACTTTTAAAACGGCATATAATTCACAGACTTGAGCAGACCAATTTAACAATTAAGGGGTCTTGATTTTACAATATTCTAAAAGTCCTATTAGTTTAACCTTTTTGTCTGTGGGAGTGATAACCCAATAATTTACAACTACTTTTTCTAGTTGTCCTGGGTTGACGGTGCCTCTGTATCCCAGATCGTGAGATTGTTGTGTCTGGCGGCGGCTGCCTTTCCCCGCAGCACTTCCCCCCCCC
>VZUI01095556.1:0-58871 GCA_013401135.1 Cettia cetti | reverse complement strand
TGAGCGCATCCAGAGGAGGCACCGAGGCTGGTGAGGGGCTTGGAACACAAACCCTGTAAGGAACAACTGAGGGAGCTAGGGCTGTTTAGCCTGGAGAAACGGAGACCCAGGGGTGACCTTATAACTCTTTACAACTTCCTAAAAGGTGGTTGTAGCCAGGTGGGTTCTCTTTCTCCAGGCAGAAACTGACAGAACAAAAAGACACAATCTTAAGCTGTGCCAAGGGAAATATGGGTTGGATATTAGAAAAACATTTTTCACGGAAAGAGTGATAAAGTACTAGAATGGCCTGCCCAGGGAGGTGGTGGAGTCACTATCCCTGGATGTGTTTAAAAAAAGACTGGACATGGCACTCAGTGCCATGGTTTACTTGAGGTGTAAGGTTATGGGTTGGACTTGATGATCTTGAAGGTCTCTTCCAACCTAGTGATTCTGTGAATTCTGTGATAAGGCCTCCTCTGAGCCTCCTTTTCTCCAGGTTAAACAACCCTAGCACACTCAGCTCTTCCTCATAAGACTTGTGTGCCAGGTCCTTCATCAGCTCCGTTGCCCTTCTCTGGTCATGCTCCAGCACCTCAATGTCCTTCTTGTGGTGAGGGGAGCAAACTGAACACAGGATTTGAGGTGTGGCCTCACCAGTGCCCAGGTAGGAGTTGGTCTCTTTCTTCAGGCAGCAACTGACTGAACAAGACAACCCAGTCTCAAGCTGCACTAAGGGAAATATAGGCTGCATATAAGAAAAAGTTTTTTACAGAAAGAGTAAGTATTGGAATGGTCTACATGGGGAGGTGGTGGATTCGCCATCTCTGGATGTGTTTAAGAAAAGACAAGATGTGGCACTTGGTGCCATGGTTTAGTTGAGATTAGGGTTGGATTGGACTTGATGATCCGGAGGTCTCTTCCAGCCTAATGATTCTGATTCTGATTACTGAATCAGAATCAGTAATCAGGGTAGACTGTCCTTTGGCCTCACTGTTGCTGATCCAGGCCAGGATGCCATTGGCCTTTTTGGCCGCTTGGGCACACTCTGGCTTCATGTTCAGCTGCTGTCGACCAGCACCCTCAGGTCCTTTTCCTCTGGGCAGCTTTCCAGCTACTCTTCCCCAAGCTTGTAGCACCTCTTGGGGTTGTTGTGACCCAAGGGCAGGATCCAGCACTTGGCCTGGTTGAACCTCAGACCACTGACCTATCAATCCAGTCTTTCCAGATGTCTCCTGCAGAGTCTTCTTCCCCTCCAGCAGATCAACACTTCTGCACATCTTAGTGCTAAGTGACTGAGGGTTCGCTTGATCATCTGGATTGTCAATGAAGATATTAAACAGGACAGGTCCCAACCCTGCAGAACACTGCCCTTCAGAACACTGCTTGTGACTGGACATCATCTGGACATAACTCCACCATTCTCTGGGCCCAGTTAGACTTACAAGAAAGCAAAATGCATAGTGGAACTGAGCAGTGTGGAGTTTTGTGAGAATAAAGAGCATTTGTACTAACCAGTTAAGAGAGGGGTCTCTTGAGAATTTTTGTATAGACTGTGACTCTGAGCCCCTCTAAATGATGACTGGATGAAATTTGGAAGAGTGTATCAAAGCTTGTTACTTTATGAAGTCATCAAACAAAATTTTGTTTTACAGTGTACTTGTGTTTCTAGCCTTGGGAGAGGACCTCCATTTTAGAATGCAAAGTGTTTGGGGGGAAAAAAAAACTTTGATGAACTACTTAATCTAGTTTCAAAATTAATATTGCAAGGAGGAAGGGATAGTTCTACCTGAAATGCAGGCACTTAATTTGCGTGAAAATAAATTCCTCACCCTTCAGCCTATCTCCAAGCTGTTTTAAAGTGTGCCTGCAGTTGCAAAGTCTTCATTTTGGAGTATGAAGTATTCTTTTCTTGAACAACTGAATAATCATCTTCCTCCTTGTGGAAAAGAAATTCTTTTCAGGAAAAGGGAATTTATACTGATCTACTGTATTTTAAAGTGAGATACCATGTTATTTTTCAAAATCAATAGTAACAGTAGAGTAATCAGTAATTTGTTCATCTTGCCATTTGATATTTCAGATGATGTTCAGGAAAGTGGGTTTTTTTGTGTGCATGTGTGCAAGGATGTATTTATGGCTATATCCTATGTGTATATAATTTTTTTCTTCAAGGAATAAGTTAAATATCTGGTATCTTTTTTTATTGAGGGCAAATATTAACTAAGTTCCAGTGCTGGACATTTTTAGATAGTAAATACTTTGTATACACATAATGAAAATCACTGCGTCTTCACTAGAAGAAAGTGCACAGCCTCTGTAGTAACTTGTTGCAGTGGCACAGTCTATTGAGTGATACTGGGTGCTACTGCCTACATATGCTTTGTAGGTGCAATGCTACCAATTCCAAATGATCCAAGAAAAAGTGCTATTCCTCCTTAAGGTAACAAAGGTTTTATATGTAACAAGAGGTGGCATCTTGGATTTAGAACTCTATGGACCTTTGACCTGGCCTGTTAGAAAAAGTACCTTAATGAGAACCCCTGAGGTGTGAAACAGAAGAACATCATTACTTGAGCCACTGAAGTGTGAAACAATAGCATCAGTATTCAGAAAACCAAGCCATCTCAGAGAGAGAAATCAAATAATAGAATTAAACAATGTATTATCATCATAACATGAAAACTAAGGTAGATATGGAGAAGTGGGTTACTGAAGTGCTATCTAGTAATTTTTTTCAATTTTCTTCTCAGTAACTTGACAAAAAATAGCGAGCAAATAATGTGACAAAATTTGTGAAACACAATCCACTTAATCAAATTGAGAGGACTGTCTGTAAACACAGTCCATGGTTCTGAAATATCTGACTGATGTGATAAGAGATCAAATTAAATTTTAAAAATTGAAGATAACTGAGAGAGAGATGGTGAAGAAGGGGGAAGGACAGCAAACCATTAGTTCAATCTCCTGTGGTCCAAATTAATTCCATCAGCTGGGCTTTGTGAGTAAAACTCATGTAAATTCTCACTGTTCATTATGTACTTCATTAACAAAAATACAAAGCAACATGCTCATTAAAATCCATTAGAAATAAAGGCACTGATGACTACAGATAGGCTATAAATAGTTGTGGAAAGCATGTCTAAGATGAATGGGATTTTTGAACTAAGAAAGTTTTATAGTTAAAATATAAAAACAGGAAAGATAATCAGGACCTTCTAGTATATCTCACAAAGCAAGAAGGAACGTGGAGTTATATTAAGAAACATGCAGAACTGACAGGAAGGTATACTTTTCATAAAACATCTGGTTGAACTATGAAATACGTAATGAGAATGAATAATTTAGTGAGGTTTTTTTCTTCTTCATATGAATATAAAAGAGATAAAGGACTAGAAAAAATAAGAATTAAATTATTCCTAGGAGACATACAAATCACATACTTTGGCCTTAGAATAAAATATCCGAATATTACTGAGTAAGAAGAGCTTAAGTTTGAAAACAAGTTATTCCATATCTGATCATTGTAGGTTTTTGCACTGTTTTCCAAAGCCATATTTGGAGGGAGGACACCACACTAGATGGGTACTTGTAGGATTCAGCCTGTCAGCTCTCCTAGGATTGTCATGGAACGATTTGAGGGAAACCATGGCAATAACAGGGAACTTCTCTGAAAAGGGAACCAGCAAGAAGCTCTTGTCATTCACCTTTGACAAGGGCAAATGTATGCAGCCAAATATTCAGTGAAATATTTCATGAAATACATTTGATGGCAATCCACTGCACCTTGTGAGTCCCAGAGTCAACACTCTCATGAGAAATTAATAAGGATGTACCAAACCTTAAAAACTTTCTTCCTCTGTAGACAAAGAAACATGAATGATTCTTGAACAAATACAAGAGAACATGTATCCGGCAAATGAACATTGCAAAAAAGCAGTTTTTAATTTGTGGAAAGGCTGTTGGAGTATAAGATTTATGTCTTCAAGCATTACTATTCTAATAAAACACTGTTGATACTATGATTGCAAAGATGTTTAAGATCATGTTGGAAGAAGCCCCTCCAATCACACTCTTAAAAGACTGGGATCAAATACATTCTCTCCTGTAAAATGTGTAAGAAATAGGAAAACTTGATAAATACATTGTCACAGAAAAGGTCCTGCCACTTATGTAAGATCCTGTGCTTTTCCATTCAAATTAAATTGCTATTGCTGTTCTGTGGTCTTAGCTGGGTGTCTTCTGGGCTTTTTGTAGCTGAACATCACTAGTGGGGTTTTTTTTTTTTTGTTTTTGTTTTTTGTTTTTGTTTTTTTAAGGCTGCTTCCTCCCTTTTCCTATTGCCTTGCTCTTAACACTCTTTTTTACACTCTTCTTTTTACCATTTCCCTTCCCCTGGCTGCTTTCTCCTGAACCTTCAAGGACTGATTTTATCAGCAGATCCAGTAGCAGTGGCATCTTGGACTCCAAGCAAGCCCGGACAAGCTCAGTTGACTGTTTAGCTATTTGTGATATATCTCTGCATAGCATTGCCTCATACTCTGGATTTTGGGATGGTGACACAGTAACCATTGCCCTGTCTTCAAGCATGTATCACACCATTTTTGTTGTAGCACTGTGGTGGGTTGATGCTGGCCAGATGCCAGGCACCCACCAAAGCCAGTCCTTCGCTCTCCTCTGCAACTAGGCAGGGGAGAGAAAATGCAATGAATTTATGGGTTGGGAAAAGGATCGTGAGAGATCACTCACCAAATAGCATCACTGGCAAAACACACTCGAATTGTGAATATTAATTGAATTTATTACTAACAAAGTCAGAGCAGGTAAGAAGTAAAATGAAAAGTAAAATAAATCTTAAAGTCACCTTCCCCCCTTGCTTCTATCCTTCCCAGCTCCTCCCCTCAATGGCACAGGGAGACACACAATGGGGGTTGCAGTCAGTTCATCACATATTATTCCTAATGCTGATCAGCAAGATGAGTCCTTCCCCTGCTCCAGCGTGGGGTCCCTTCCACAGGAAACAGTTCTCTGCAAACTGCTGGAATGTGGGTCACCTTTTCAGTGTGCAGCCCTTCAGGCACAGCCTGCTCCGGTGTGGACCATCCACAGGGTCACTAGTCCTTCCAGGAAACCTGCTCCAGTGTGGGCTCCTCTCACCACAGGTCCCTGGCAGGAGCCTATTCCAGCATGGGTTTCCTATGGGTTGACAGACTTGTCTTGGACAACCACTTGTTCAGGTGTTGGTCTCTTCCATGGGCTGCAGGTGGATCTCAGCATCCCCAGGACCTCTGTGGGCTGCAGGAGGACACCTTGCTTCACCATAGTTCTCACCATGGGCTGCAGAGGAATCTCAAACCTAGAGCAGCTCCTTCTCCTCCTTTTCCACTGACCTGGGTGTTAACAGGGTTGTTCCTCTCCCATGTTCTCACTCTGCTCTTCTCTGGATACATTTTCATCTGCACAATAACCTTTATTTTTTCCTTCTTAAATGTGTTATCATGGAGGTGTTACCAACATTTCTGATTGACCCAGCCTTGGCCAGCAGCACGTCCATCTCTGAGCTGCCTGGCACTGGCTTTGCTGGACACGAAGGAATCCTCCAGCAGCTTCTCACAGAAGCCACCCCTGTAGTACCCCTGCTACCAAAACCTGGTCATGCAAACACAACACAAGCACACAGAAAAGACAGATAGCATTGAAGAAGCTTCTAGGTTACATATTTGTGTTCTTAGCACCCATAATAAAACACCTGAGGAGTAGCTTCTGAGGAATAAAATCACCCAGCAGTTGCTAGAAGAGATCTTCATTAATGCTGAATTGTCATTCTTTGATTTCTTGTTTATACCTTTAAAATTCTATCTTTCAAGTTAGTGGTTTTCCTCTTAAAATACCTAAACTTGTCTGAACTGTGCAACCTCTGACTGCTTTCCCTTTGTCTTGTGTGACTCAACTCTGCAGCTTTCCTTATGACTTTGTTACAAGTCACGGCCCAGCCCTTGGGAGGGGGGAAGAGGACGGTAAGTCACTATCCAGCAGAAGTCAAGCAGACCCCATTATTTGGTGTCCACTCTGCATTTCAAATGTAATGTAATTTCTATTGCTAATCAAGACCTTCCAGATAATTAGAATTAGTAACTCCAGATGCTCTTTTCCAGGCAGAATAGTGAATGCCTTTCAGCTGGGCATACCAGTTGTCATGCATGACTGTGCTAGTATTCAATGTTCTCAGAAGCACATAGTATTCTACCAATGCAAAGGCATTCACTATTCTGAATCTTTGTAGGAAAAGTGAAATAGAATTACATACATCTTGCTTGTTTCAAAATACTTATACACATTCCATCACCACCAGTCTTTGCTTCTGCTTTGGAGTCTTGCCAGACTGATAAATGTTTCTTTAGAGTAACAGAATTTTATACAACTTTTAAATATTTGTCTTGTACAAAGGGTTCTTGAGACTAAAATGCTTATCAGGTCACTGCCAATTAAAACTGTGGTCTCATGCATGAGGTGCTAGGGAAAACAACATACAGACCACACATCACAAAGGCTCTTTGTTATCATGAAGCTGCTGATAAGAACTTCTGGAATGAAGGGACAGTGCAGCCAATCATCCTGTAGACAGACATGTGATCCTGTCTACCTCAGACAAATACTGGGACTAGTAGACCTTTATGAACTAGGCTTCTCCAGTGGGCATTAGTGGACAACAGACCTGGCACCTGTCATGTCTAGAAAAAGCCTGTAAACAGATCAAGTTCTACCAAAAAAACCCCCAAAAAACAAAAGAAACCAAAAAACCAGCAAAATTAGGAGTTCCCTCAGGCTGAGTGATTGGTCTCAGCCAATCTCCTGATACAGGACTGATGATGCCAGTGCACATCCCTTAAATATGACATTGGCTAAGGCATTGGCAGTCCCTCATCCAGTGGAGGACATTGAGGCCTTTGTATCTTCTGTGCTTCTTCCATTTCTTAAAAAGGAATGAGTACCATCAAAACTTCCAACAAGCGCCTAAAATGTAAAATCCCGATGAAGATTCAATAGCCCTGTATGGTGGAGAGCTTTGCAAGCAAAAAAGACTCAATGATACATGATTTCATCATACCAGGTCCTTTTCATAACCAAAAATCTGTAGACAGGAAGTATTGATAAAACAGGTAAATTCCCTGTTCTGTACTACTGCTAAAAGAGGAAGGTCAACTGGCTCTAGAGGATGCATTAAGGTTTCCAGTATTAAAGCAAACAAGTGCACCCCAAAGAAGAATGGAAAGATTACATATATAATCTCTTCCGATTGTTTGTAGTGCTCAAAATACTTGCATACCAAATAACCTGAATTGGCAAGACCCTTGTTCACAAAATCGCCATTGCTTTACTGTCACTTCACGTGAGAGACCACCGTCTTCCTTTTTGACTAGAACATTACACTGAGGAGTTGCCCCTGTAGTGAAGAGGGAATGTCTTCAGCTATTGACTTTTCCTTCTTTCTTACTCTTTCCAAAAAGATTAAAAAAAATAGGTGTTTTTTTTAATTCTACCACAAAAGTTGGAACGGGGATGAGAAATCCCATAAAAAGTCAGAGCAGGCAAACTATTGGAAGTATTACAGGATCACAGAGCACAAATTGTTATCCAGCTCAGAACTACAGACTTGCAGAGGCATGCCATAGTTTATGTTGGCAAAACCAATGAAGAGCATTGCAGAAGCCTCATACAAGTGCGCTGAACAGATGCTGCAAAGTTAAAGCCTTAGCAGACACAGGTTGCAGCAGGGGAGGTTTAAATTGGCTGTTAGGATGAATTGCTTCACAGCAGGAGTTGTCAAGCTTTGGAACAGGCTGCTCAAGGAAGTGGTTGAATCACCAGCCCTGGAGGCATTTATAAGTCATGAGGATGTGGCACTCAGGGACTTGGTTGAGTGGTGGACTGGGCAGTGTTGGGTTAACAGTTGGACTCAGTGAAATTAGAAGCCCTTTCCAACCTGAATTAGTCTACATTATGCACTCAAGAAATACTCCAAGAAAAAAAAAAAAAGCACTACCATGTTCTTGATGGTGATAAGGTGATAAGAGTTTCCGATAACAGAATATGAAAAAAACCAACATACCCTAGGGAAATGAAGAAAGCTACAGAGTTCCAGCATGCTTTTACAGCATCAAGTGTTATTTTTTATAGCTCAATAATTATAATAAAAAAGCAGATGGAAGAGTAGTCATGTAAAGAAAATACTTATGTAATATTAAGACAGCAAAAGGTTAGTCGGTGAGTTGAATGCCAAAAGGACACCAAATAAATCACTGCCAAAGTAGCTTGGCCCTATGTTCCTAAGAATTTTTAAAAAGCCATCTATTTTTAAAAAGGTTAAAGCAATTTTTCTTCCTCTAAAACTTATATGAAGATGATGTTTCTGTACTTTTTTTTCCTCTACACAATGGACATTCAACAGCAAGGAGAGCCAGGGAATTAGTAGCTGCTGCTAAAATTATCTAGTTCCTCAAGGAAAATCAAAATTGGATTTTATGTCATATAAAGAATCAGTCCTTTATAAAGACAGATGTAAGAAATTCTGTTGGGTGTAAGAATACAAAAACCTGACACATTAAACTGTACAAAAGGTACACTAGCACTAAATGAGGCAACTTTTTCCATACAAAAGCCAAAATTTACAAATTACTTATAGTACTGAAATGTACAGGTGCCATAGTACTTTCTCATTAAGATTTTATGTTCCAATAAAGAAACAAAACCAAAACCAAGAGCACTAATTATGTTTGAGTGCCTACTGCCTAAATTTAAAAGCCATATTCCTGAACACAAATCAAAAATAAATGCCTGACTTCCAATATCACAGAGGAGACATGTTCAACAAGGATTAAAAGGTTCTCTCCATTTTTGAATTGTGAAGACATAATACCTCCTAAAGATTAGCTGATTTTGATCTGTTAGATTACAACAAACAGCCCCATAGTATTTTACAGAATCTAGATCCAAATTTGAGGTGGTTCCAAAAGCAGTTTAGCTTGACTGACATACAGACCAATAACAACAGCATGTTGCCAATGTTACTAACATGGATTTTTTTTATTATTTGGACTACTTTAATTTCAGAATACTGCACTGGCCAGTGCATTAAGCAAAGGCATTGTGAATTTGATTCTTTCACCCATGTTCATTAGGTTCTGTATAAAGTGCTTGGAAATGCCGTTTATTTTCCTTTCATATAATCAACTGACTACTGCATAGGAAGCAAGGAACTGGCAGATGCTAAGAAACAAAGATCAGTTATAGAAGCAGAGACAAACATGTATGGGGGAGTCAAGAGAGATCACAGCCCCTAAATATGCACGTACTTTAAAGGAATGTGGATCTCATATACAGCTCATAGTTTTGCTACATTACTTTAGATAACTAAAATGTTTCTAAAGAGATCACAAAGGGAAAAAACTTCTAAAGAGAAGGAACTGGGATGCAAAGACTAGTTTGTTACATAAAACAAAAAGTGGGAGTCTGTAAAGATAACAGAAAAGAGGACAACAAAAGAAAGCATAAAACTTCCCACCTCTCAAAAGACTTTTCTAGCTGTCAAAAATTCTGGAGTATAAAAAAAGAAACAGAAAATTAGAAGCTTAAATAATGTCATCATTATCATATCCGAAACAAAATACTTATACCAGGGCCAGAAGATTCATGCACTATGTTAAGGACAACTGAGTTTTAAACTCATTCTGCAAAAATAGCCTAGAATTAGACAATACAGTTTTTATTTGCAGTCTGTGTTTATATGGTCTAATTCAAGTTTTGTTGTATAACCTATGGATCCGTGTTTCATTCAAATATTGTAGATTAAGGAGCAGCTTCCCTTATCTATCAGCTGCTAAAAGCCTTTAAACAACTGCAAATGGTTTTTATCTTTGTATATTTGAATGTCTGACCTCTAAAAAACAACACTCATATACTTCAATGCTTTCATTAGGAAATACCATCATACACTAGCCAAGATACGAATGCTGGGTTTTATTTATTTATTTTTTAACACAAAATTATACACAGAATTGATAAAACGGTACGACTTGCACATAGTGTCCATCCACTTTCTTCAAAGTGTTTGGACCAGAGCTGCCCATACACTACTTTTACTGTTACTTTCCTGAGGAAGAAAAGGCAAATAGTCTGTCCAACTGGCCTAACAAGAATACAGACATTTTAGACCATTTTGATGTATCTAACATGAATCAAATCTACAACTGATTAGATATACAGCCAGAATTCATATGATGTCCTACTTAGAGCTTTCTCTGGTACACATATTCAAGAAATTCAGTGAAGTTTCATCTGGGAGTATGAGCAGCTAAAGACAAAACTTGGTTTTCAAACTACTGTGTTTCTTTTTCTAGACTATTTACAAGACTACTATATAAGGACTAATTATCTTTTCAAAAGAGGTTTTGATTTTTTTTACTCATGTAAGAGTTGCAGTTTCGTAGGTAACAGAACAAGCAAGAGACAGACATTTACATTTAGTCTTGCTAGTAAAATAAGGCTTGGGGAAGGATATGAACTGTGTGTCATGTGTGTCCTAAATGCATACATATGCTATTGGAAGTACGAAGTCTGAGCAAAGCATTTTTAAAGAAAATGCAAATATATTGTTTAATTCTATAATATATTTGTGTCAACAAAACAAAGAATGTTCATAACCACTTCCTTCCACTTAAAACCAGTTTCAGTGCTAAACACAGGTAGTACCCATCCTTTTGGAAGGCACCATACCAGAGCTTCAGAAATGCAACATTTTTATCTTCACCTTTCTAGTGATTAGAGACGTTCAGCCTTCTTTTTATAACTATCTAGGATGCTGGTCAAGTCTGACAATAGATCTTCAGACATGAATTCTTCATAGTCTCTGTAAATTTTCGTGTTCTGTTCATCAAGGTATTTCTAGAAAAGAGGTACAGAAAACTTTATTAGCTGTATCATGATCTGTATTGTACTGATTCAGCTAAAGCATTTTGAACAGTCATTGCACAGGTTAACTGATTTCAGTTAAGCACTTTCCTGAAAAACATCTACCAGAAGCAGGTTTAACCTGACAGGATGTTACTGCTGAAAATGTAACGATCAGTTCTTATTATTTATACCAAATACTTTGTCAGAAAATTTAACTAGAATCCATGGACTCAGTGCAGCAGCTAAATAAGATTGATACTTCCTTAGAAAGAGTAAGTTCTAATTTCCAAATATTTAACTGCAAATGTCTCTAGGGAAATTTAATTCTGAATATCGATTTTTAGCTTACCACTATAGATGCTATATGAGTAGCAACTGTTTCTATAAGACGACTCAAGTTCGCACCAATTTTTCTTTTCTCTTCTGTTGTTGTTTGCAAAACAACTTGATATCTAAAAGGTAAAGATACTCAGAAGGTCATGTCTGTAATTAGAGAATTCCTGACATTTAAAACAATCACTTCAAGTCAGATTTATCATCATGTTTAACTATACTTCTTTTACATTAGTATTAATTTGAACCAAGTTTGAATATATTAATACTCAGCTTAAAAAAAAAAAAAAAAAAAAAAGGACTGTATTGTGCTAACTGATAAGAAACAATGTACCTTAGAGCCAGAATTCTCTTTCTAGACTTTGAGGTATAAAATGCAGTTGTCACATTAGTTTGGAAACAAACCAATTTCTTTGCTACAACCACATATATATTAAAAAATTGCATGGAAAATGGGAGCTTTGATTCAGCAGACGAATATTCTAGCAAAATACTGATGAGGAGAAACATCTTTCAGTTGTTAACTTGGGAAATTAGTACACTGAGATGGATACATGCTGAAAACTTTGTTACATTCAAGAGAATATCTTTATCATTAAAAACCAAAATAAACACACAAACATGGAAGTTATGAGTCTTACTGTCGTTGAAGATCATGCAATTCATTTGTGGCTTCACTGAGACCTTCATAGACACCACTCTCAAGTAACTGTTTATGCTTCTTTAACGATTCCAGTTCATTTGCACATTTTTGCTCTTCCTCTTCTATCTCCTATAGTCATAAGTGAAAGGGAAGAAAAAAACCCTGCATTGCTCAGGAATAATTTGGATTTTTTTTTCTATTATCTGATTACATCTTGATGCTTGAATTCAAAATTCACACAAGTGACTCCAAGTTAAGAAATTAAAAACAAACTTCAAGGACATCCCTCACAAACAAAGTTTCAGCTGTTTTCTGTATCATCCCTCTGTATATTTAAATTTTCTGTATCATCCCATCTGTATATTTAAAGGCCTGTGTTGCAGCTATTTTCCCTTCAGAGTTAAACTCAAGAAGTGTTGTTTAGGATAGTCTAAATAGCTTAGAAATGGCACATCATGAGCAACTGTTTCTAAGTTAAAAATATATAACCAGATTTGAGTAAGAAAATAGCTTTTTCTTTTTTTTCTGAAAGAGAATACAATTTCAAGAAATCATCTCTTCAAGGAGAATGACACTGTTGAAACTATACAAGTCAAAAAACCAAACAAAATTCTTCCATCAACGCAATTCTAGTGGATTACTGAAACATCATCCTTCAAAAATAGTTTTAATATTTAAGACTTACAGCATTTTAAAAATTACAAGAGGAATCACATGACTATGCCTTATTATAAACATCCAGTGGCAACTGTGTATTTTATGGCTTAATTTTAGAGAAGAGTATATACAAGAGCACAGATCAAAAGCTAAAATTCATGTGGTTTTGGAAAATATAAACTAAATTAATTGCCTTTAGCCAACTCAGCAGGTATTAGCAGTGAAATAACCCTGTTTCATGGCTATAGCACAGGAGTTTGGATTTATAAGAGCATATATGATAAACACTGGCTTAGTTGAAAGAACATTTTTCTGCAGGGCACCACAGCCCCACCAAAGCAATGCTGTCAGAGAAGTTGGGAGGTACCAAAATAGCCACTCAGTTGTTAACAGAGAGGCCCATGTTTTGTGGCTGATCTGCAAGTAGGGAAAAGGATAGGGACTGCTCCTGTGCTGGGAAGGAAAGCTAAAGCAAGCAACAGTTTGAGGTCATTACAATAATTTAATATGATTTTGGTAAATCAATGTTTTCTTTAGCTTTTACAGAAGCTAATTAAACATGTTTACTAAAAACTGTAAAGGTATTTATTATATACAAATTGATTAGACGAGGCAGATTCTGTTAATCCTAAAATCTCGTTCAAGCACATGCTTGGAGACATCCTGAGGTCAGATGATTGCTGCTGCTTTTATTACTGGATGCATTAATTTATGATTTACAGGATCTGCTACAGTAGGATGCCAGATTCTCTTAGAACAAAGTGAAAACTGATTCATGAAAAAAGCCTTTAAGAGGAAGGGAAGAAGGTAAAGGCAGAAGCCCAAACAAAAATGCAACCCAAAAACTTATCTATAAATACAAAGATTAAGGATAAGGGTATCATTAAGGATAAGTTGTCATCAAGCTGTAAGAAGTTCTACCTTAAGCTTCTGCTGGTAAAGATCATCCAGCTTTTCAGCTTCTTCTGTCAGCATTTTTACACTGCGTTTCTTGTCCTCTAGCATTACATTCACCTAGGATGAAAACATAACCAAGGAAATATGGTACAAAAAAAATTCAACATATAAATCCATGCCATCACAAACTACACCTGGTAGCTCTGAAAAAACAATTCAGCCAGGCTAGGTTGGGATGGCATTACCTTTCTTCGTAGCAGCCTGTATTATGTGTTGGTTTTGATAAGGGCTAAAACAGTGTTGGTAACACACCAATGTTTTGGCTACTGCTGAATAGTGCTAGGACAGCATTCCAAGACTTTCTATCCCTCCCAGGGCCCCTCACTGAGTAGGGCAGGGATAGGCAAGAGACTGGGAAGGTGCATAGCCAGGCCAGCTGGCCAAGAGGATATTCCATACCATATAACATCATGCTCAGCAATAAAAACTGAGGTAGAGGAAAGAGGAAATTAAATTCTCCTTCTTTCAATCCATCCCAAACCCAATATTACTAAAAATCTTCCTGATGACAGTTTGTGGCAAGCCACACAATTGACTGCAATGGGCAACTTATTAAAAACAAATACTTCCAATATTTATGGTCAAATATATGTAAGCTACCTAAACTTTAATTCAGGAAATGCACAATATTTCAACCAACAAATACCCCAATTCTTAGAAAAACTTTCAGGTTCTATCACAATTTCAGCAGTTTTCTCACAGCTGCTCCCCCCCAATCCAAAAAACCAACCCACCACACCACACTTCACCCATGCAAAAAGTTGAATGAAAGCAGCAGGTAAGGTTTTAGGGTTGGTATCTTAGTCCAAATCTTCATTAACCAACACACCTGTTCCAAAGTATCTTCCAAAGTCATTTTCCGTTGGGTAGCTTTACTAATTTCTTCCTCAGTCTCATTGATGATCTCCATGAGGGGAGCCTGTAATACACATAAGAAGATCCGACAAATGCAATTTGCTTACTTGAACCAAGATACACCCCAGTACATCTTTTCCTTCTATTTTGTTTAGGCTACTGTATTCTCCAATACCAAATTTCTTTCATATACTACAATGTCATTATGGTGACTCATCACATAAGCTTTTCAATGACATTTCATTGTGAGATTGAGAGACCTCTCCAGCATTTCCAAAGAAACACATCTTTTTTGAGAGTGGTAACTAAAGCCTTCAGTGTTGACTCTACTTACCTTGATCTGAGTTCTGTATTTGACCAGGCAATTTGGTCCTGCCTCAGGATTAAACTGAATCTCAAAGTCGTGGCCTTTGGAATTCTCAGCACTTACTGGAATTAATTTCAGCTTTCGAGCCAGTTTATGATATTCTGCCAGTTGCATTTCGATCTGCTCAGAGGAGAAAGGGGAAGACATACGAGTGAAAAGCTTTGCAAGAAGTATTCATATAATACTTTAAACAAGTTCCTGAGTTGCTCTCTATAGATATAATTCCCTGTTACACCACAGTATTTAAGAGTTGTATGTAATGCCAGTCCAGCATTTGCTGCATTGGTACTGTTTTATGATTCTGTCAGAGTTTGCTCAGCAAAGTTTTTCAATGTATATGGCTGACACTGAATGGTTTCACCTGTGGTTTTCCATATTCATCTGCCGTAATTTTTACTGCCTCAAGTGTTTGAGAATTAGCTGATAGGCAACTAAAAACATGCTGGAAAATAACACTAAATCAATGATCAGTCATCATGTCAATATGCCTTCTTTCATCAGTTTTGACAGGAAATGCCACACAGCCACACATCCTTGTAACAAACTAACTTGAGTATGCCTCTAAACAAAGCATATTAAATGCCCTAATTTCTAATTAATGAGTACTATTTATATGTCAACATTAAAGAACCCGGGTTTTTTTTTCCAGTTTTATGTGCTTCATACTTGCACATGAGGATTTAAGTTAATACAAGTGCTTGATAAAGGGTAACCCTACCAAGTATATTTGAAACTATTTTCTTTTGTTCTCCAATTGGCAAAGCAGAAACTTTTAAATCCCATCACTTACTGGACTATATCTTTTCATTCTGTTTGAAGGGATTGAACTTGAAAGATGCTACAACTTCTACACAAAGAACTAATGGGGCCCTAAATGCATGCAAAGCTATTGATTCAGATTCACTAGTTTTGCCTTACTTCTTTGCTATGAAATAATGTTGGCCTGAAATTTCTAGTGTTATCAAAGCAATGGCATGCTAATGTTATCAAAGCTCTTAATGCTACAGCAGTGAGAGCTGACAGAGCTTCATACTCTAGCTACACCTCTTATGATGCAGAAAAAAAGAATACATTTCCATTAAGACTAAAACAGAAAAAGGGAAAACAAGAGACATTTTTCAGAGATATTTTAAACAGAGGCCATTCTTGTTAGTTTTGCCTAGTTAGATACCATGTATGGTGGTACTAGATTATTTAGGCAAGAAATTATCAAGACTCTGATTTAAGCTTGCAGGATGAAAACTGACAGCCACCTCTGAGTGTAGTGGGGTTTTCACATACCGCCTCTTTATTCCTAGCATATTTTAGCTCTTCATTCCACAGCTGATGTTCTTCTGCTTCCAGTTCCTTAGTCAGCTTGTTAATGGTTTGCTGCAGCTCATTTCTCTCGTGATTTATTCTCTCAATGTCCGCAGCTGAGTACTTTTGATTATCTAAGATGTGCCGGAGCCGGGCATTCTCCTGCTTCGTTGCTTCTACTTCCATTTCTAAGTTCACAAAACATTTGTGAAATGGAGATAAAATACCAGCCTATATACATGAATTTCACCTCTGTATTTCATGAGTAAATAACAGTTATTATATATCATTACCGTTTCATTACTCTAGTGTACAAAGAGCTATTAGACAAAAAATATCTCTATTAGCAATCCATTCTGGAAAGTTTATTCGTAGCATAATCCTGCTCCAAGTATCTTGGTCTGTCCTCAAACTAAGAACTACAATTATTTGAAGACTATTTCTAGCTTCACTGCCCTGACTGTGTTCAAGGCCTCCTTACCTGCTGTCTCAACTTCATCACTAACACTTTCCAGTTTTTGATCAAGGATGGCTATATGAGATTCCAGATTAGCCAAATAAGCCTGGTATTTCTGGACATCTGCTTGAAGAGATGATTTCACGTTTCGTAGTGTTACTCTACGATCCTACAGAATGGGTGAAAAGAACAACAATTCTTAGATAAATATAAAATAATGACTTCATTTTCCAGACAAGACAGTAGAATAATTGGTCAATATCAATAGCACAAATATAAAACTTAAGAACTTTAATAATTTTTTAGCTCTGTCACAGCTGAGTCAAGTCAAGCACCTTTAAAATAACAGGAAAGAAGGCTGAAAAGATCCTTGCATTTCAGCATTAGGTCTCTCATTTGCATCAGACACTGTATTCTTACTACAGAAAAATCTTACTACAGGTAGTTCACAACTTAACCCTAATATATGGAGGGGAGATATAACTAGGGCATGGAAAGCTGGGAATAAGCCCAGCACTTTTTGCACAGTCAGTCGGCAGGAGTCTTAATTTGCCACCTGCACAGCCACTAACTCATTTGTAAACTCACCAAACATTTAAAGCAGAATCCAGCCATTCAAGCAAAATGTTTTCCATAAAATACATTGTTACCACTGAATCCCATGCCTCGTACAAACACATTTGGAAAAAAATAATGTTAAAATTTATATTTTAAAAAAGAGGTTCAAGTGTTTTAATATTTCAGTCAATACAAGGCCTTATATACCTGGAAACAACTGCACATTATCAAACAGTGACTGAAGACTCCACAGAAAAAGCCTTGTTCTATAATGGTATAGAGTCTGTAAAAACCTGGCCTAATTAAAATCTCAAAGCACTGAAAATAATTTTCCATTTGTTATGTATCGTAAGTATCTTCAATCAGAAATGGTCAATAATATAAAATTCAACTCCACCATAGAAACAGACACAATTTACTAACCGGCTCACTTTCCTTTTCTTTTTCTAGTCTTGCAATCTCTTCTTGAAGTCTTTTGTTGTCAGCTGCTAAACTTTCCATCTGGAATTGATCTATGTTAAATAAATCCTCTGTGGGAGAGCAGAAGAGAGGGTGGAGTTACAAATTAATCTCATTTAATATCACCATCTATTTTGAGTATCTGAACTTTAGCTTCAGCGCAGTAAATATCTATTGTCTGGACAATTATTTTACACTAAAGAAATAACTAAAAACAACCAAGAAACTTATGAGAAAAACCTTTCATTCAAATGCAACCAGGCAAAAGCCCCAAACAAACAAGAAGAAAAATGGGTTTCTCAGTCCTCATGACAAAAAGAGCTCGAAGTCACTCCCAAGAGGTAAGAGTTTCCAAACTCTCACACAGCCCACAGCACAGAAGAGTAAGTCAGACTACCTTGTGAAGTTAGAAAACATCAAACTTATTTAACAGCCTTTCTTATCCATATATGTTCTCGCTTCTTGAGACATCTTTTCCCTAACTTCACTTGGCCTTTGCCCAAGAATGGGATGATTATTTTTTCCTAATATTCACTGTTGTGTGGGGGCTTGTTTCCTCTCCAACTGGTGGCTCCAGTTTGCAAACAAAGGGCTCTTAGTCTGGCATTTCATATGAAATCAAACAAAGTAAGAAATGCTTTTCTTCCTTGTTCTCACATTCTGTTTGTGTTTCTGTAGGTGGTGAAATGAGGAAGTCAAAAAAACCCTATTCATATTCCACCTCCCTGAAGACAAAGAGGTGCCTGCTGAATCACATACAGGAACCCTCACAACAGAGTTTGGAACTCTTGCAGACTGTTTTCAGAGCTTTCAAAAACTGAACTTTCTTACTTATCAGGTGTGCATCCTCTGACAATTCTCCTTTTTTTTTTTCTTTTTTTTTAATTGTTAACTTTGCCAGATAGAAACAAGAGTCATCTGCATAGATAGAATTCACATCTAAAGACTTGGTTTTCTGTAACAAAACCATTAAAAAACCAGGTGACACAGCTACAGCTGATAGGAGATCATGACCTGTCCATATGTACTGCTGAAATATATATAAAAAGAGAGCTTTAAGTTGAAGTAACCAAAAGGTACTTAGAAATTTTAGATTCCCTTAGATCATCTTCACTTGTAAACTGAACAAACTGATGCTAGGAGAAAAGAAACCAGTAGCATAATTGAATACTTACTTAACACTTGAAAACTTACTTAATTTTGACTGCACTTCAGCATCCAGCTCTTCAAAGGTGTCTCTCCCTTTCATGAAAAGATCATAGCACTTCACACAGTAGTCCATGAAAAGCTGAAAACAATTTAAAAATCTTTCATTTCAACAATTCCAAGGCTTGTAAAATATCTGGGTAGTCTAAAGCTACTCAATCACTGGAATTAGACAGACACCAAAAATATCTTTCAATGCTTTGATTGTACTTTTGTAAAATTAAACTTTTTCCTTTGAGCAAAAAATGTCAACAGATTATATTCAAGCAGAAGGAAGCACCTATTGCTCACATTATGAAAGGTCTGGAAATGCTGTATTTTTCTGGGATACTTAACAAGGATTGAAGGTACCATATTTAAGAATTTTTCATCTTGACACATAAGATTCTCCCAGGCTAGTTTATGGAAACTGGAGAGCTGTTTAACAGACCTCTTCAGTAAATATGACTATTAGAATTCAGATCTGCAGATGCCAAAGAGCTAATCTAGAATTAAAGACAGGTTACCCTAAAAGAATTTGCTAGACACTAAGTTACAGATGTTTCAGAAGCAATTACACCAGTATTGTGAATTTTGTATCAACATATGTGCATAAGTGTCAGTGTAGAAGAACATACTTAGTTTAAAAGCATTTTTACTTGCCAACCATTAGGTGTAACAATAGTCCAAAATTATGATTTAACTTGATTTTTTGCAATTTTCTAATTAAATGTTTTAGCTTATAATGCAATCCCTTCCAAATACCTGTTGTGAGTTAACACTGAGTTAAATCTGAGTAGTATTAATAATCTATGATAAATTAAAAAGACAGCTGTTGGATTTTTAAGAGCCTGAATTACATTGCCACCCTATTTTTGGCTCAGAAATAAAACATTGCAACCAACTTTTACATAGTAAACTGAACAGACAGTCAGAAGCCACTACATTTAGAATTAAGTCACCGTCTTCGCACTGCTGTGAACCTCAGAAGTCTCGAGTGCTAAAGCAAAATATACCAGAAACTCTATTAAAACAATAAACACAAAATTATTCCCTTTCTCCACAAAGGAGAACTGAAACAGTAGATACTTGGAGAGCAAGGCATTTCTGTTTAATACCCAGTCTTCACCAATAGACTGGCCATGATGCCTGCTCAGGAAATAGTTGATCAGGCTTTTTATATATTGCTCCTCTACTACCTAGAAAATGTTGTGAATACAAAAGAGAACAGATCTATAAACAGATGACACAACAATCTAAACTGTATTTAATTGGTGTTGTTACAGCACGTGGCAAAATTCAGTTGAGCAATTCTGATTCTAATTTCCTTTCCATGGTACCTTATTATGTACAATTCCATCATCTGTCTCTCCTCCCCAGCTCTGTCCATCATCAAACGATGGTGCATTTTCCCTGATCGCATTGTACAGCTGAAAAGCAGAGGTGCACACACAAAGAGCAAAAGTGAAAACATCCATTAGTTTTCATGTTGGTTTCATGATAAGAAGAGGAGTAACACTGGATTAGGATTTCAGCAAGCAGGTTTTGAATGAGCCTGTGTTGTGTTGACTAAACACACAGGTAAAGAGGCATGAACTGGACAGTCAACACTGCCAAATTGTCCTGTCTTTTCAGCAAAAAAAGGACAGGTGCTCAATTCAGCAGTGGTGAACTTCTGTCACAGATTCCAAATTCTGCTCAGACCTGAGCTGGCAGCATCAGGTTACCACTACTAAAAAACCTAGACAAACCAAACAAAACCAAAATTAAATAAAAACACCCCATCCGAACACAAAACTCGCCACTCTGTATAAGAATTACAGGATATTTAAATAATTTCAATTGAAAATTCCATCATTAGAATTTGAATTTAGGAGAGAATGGTAGATGTCACAACATTTGCACTGAAGATATATATTCTATTCAGTGATTATACCCATTAACCTCTCATGTTTAATGTATGTACAAGTCAGCACTTTCCTATTTTATACATGAATTTATCCAGTGCATACATTTAAAGAAAAAAAAAAATCACAATATAACATGAAAAACTCACTTTAAAAGTTACTAAAACATAAGTCTAAGGGCCAGCTCCCAGATGACAGCAAAAAACACCCACCTTTTTCTTTACATGTATGTTAAACAAGAAGATTTGTAGAAAATATTTACTAGATCTGTATTGAAACTAACATTCCAGCCTGGAAAGTGGAAATATTTAAGACAAACATTACCTTGACACAATCAATTAGCCAAACCAAAGCTGCCACAATCTGAGGCCAGGTGTGTGGTGCACCCACGGTGTACATGGAGCTCTTTGACAGAGCAAAGGGGTACCTATAAGGCCAAGGAAGATACATTTTCAATAGCTGTGGCAGACAGTGAAGAAAACAAACCAGCACATTTTGAAAATAAAGCAGAACATTTTTATGTGTAGATGAAGGCACAGAAGGAAGAGCAAACTCAATTGTACTTTATACTGTACTTCAAAGGAAATAAGTCGAGTCCTTACAGCGCCATTTTATTCGATTATCATGGGTTTCTCATTTTGTGATTCATAAAATATCTTGATTTGAAAGGGACCCCTAAGGATCAACAAATCCAACTCTCTGCTCCTCATAGGACTGCCTAAACTAAACCATATGATCAAGAATGTCATCCAGATGCTTCTTGAACTCCCAAAAGACAACTTCAAGTGAGTTGTCAGAATTAGTAATTTTATCCAGAATTACATTCTTGGTGCAGCAGAGTGCAATCCTTTTCTACATTTCAAGCTAGGTCAGCAGTTTCAAATCTACAGATTAAAACAAAATTTTATTAAAATGCCTAGAAATAAACAAAACAGATTTATGCCTACATTTAAGGAGCCCTGGCATTTTCACATCATCACGACTTCAAACCTACAGGAGTAAAATACACTTTTTTTTTCTTTAAAAAAAGACTGAAAATTCACAGTTATCAACAGGCAAAGGATTTTCTTTCTTGGAAAATGTTGGGGCAGTAATGATTTCAAACACTGAATAAATTCAGCAATAAATCACTCAGCTACTTAGTGTTGGAAAATGCAGGAAAACGTATTTTGAACTAAATTAACTTGATCCAAAATTCTGGAAATGTTAGTTTTTAGATTCTAACAGAATGAACAGAAAGGTCTGTAAAAAAAAAATCTGTCTTGTCTTTCAAAGTTTTATACAAATCAATTAAATTTTACATTACAAACCAAGATTCCAAGAGCTTATAGTTCTGCAAGTTCAAATATAAAATGCATAGTAGACTCTGAAAATCAGTGAGTAAACCTAGAGCTAAGCAAAAGTGAAACAAAACAATAACATTGTACTTTTAGAGTCTCATCTGAATAAAGAAACCTACCCATTCTCCACAACTATCAATGCAGAATTCTTAGCTTTTATATTTCTAGCCATAGCATATCTATTCAGCCCACGAGACTAACAATAATCATCTTACCCAAGGTCTTTAAAAACTTTGGGAATTTCCTCTTCAAATTTTGAGTCGGGCAGTTCATAAGAAGGGCAGAGGAATCTATAGATAAAGGTGAAGATCTTTAAAAAGTCCTTAACTGATGGAGATTGTAGCGATTTCATGGAAACATTGTGGGCATAAGCATTCTCAACAAGGAACTGGAAAGAAAGAAACATGGAACACCATTCACTAAATAAAACTAACTGTTAAGTTGAAACCAAAGAAAATAACCATTTTGATTAATACATTTTACACCTCATAACATACACGCAGAATAAGTTAATACCTTACCTCACAAAGCTTCTTGATACATTGTTGGATGAATGCCTTGTCATGAAGGGGCCTGGGATCCTTTATCTTTTCTGTCCCGAACACACCGTACTGGCTGCTGCGCGACCCTCCAGCCCCACTCACTCTAAGGACAGACAGTAAACACAGGCCTTGTGACAGTACATAGAAAGAACAACTCTCTTCGTGTTTAAGTCACAACCGTTGCTATGGTTAATTTCTTTGCATTTGTTATACAAAGCGATACTTGAAGTTTTCTCTTCATTAAAGGTGATTGGAAAAAAATCTTCAACGTGGAAGCCACAATGCCACACGTACAACAAAGGGATTACTGCATCCTGGATGAATACTTTCTTCATTTTATTGAAAGAAATAAACTTTTAGAAAGCAGAAAAATATCCTAAAGATGAAGAAAAAATCATGTTGGTGACGGTAAATAAACACTACAATATTTAAGGAATATTTAAAAGGAATAGACCCTGCAACTTTGGGGTCCTATGAAAGAAAATACCCACAAATACAGAAAGTCTTGAGCCGAGCAGAAAGATTATAGATTTTTGGAAGGTTTATATCTTAGAGAGAAGAAACTAACACAGAGTATACTTCAGATGTCATTCTTCCTTAAACAAGAAAATGTATTGAGATAGTCTTAAGGTCTGCAATGCACATTGTTCCCAAAAGTGAAAAAAAAAAGCTCCCAAAGCAATTCCTGCTCCACAGCATTATTGTTTAATGATCAAGGACCAGAAGAAGGCAGACTTGAAGATCTGCTTGCCTCAGATTCATTATTCCCTATAATGAAAATCTGTCAAGAAAGAAATATTCCAAAAATGTAGGACCATTTTTATTTTAATTTACAGGGCAGAGAACAAAACCTAACCTGTTCCCAAAACAGCTGACTTTTCTTTCTGAAGCTCCAGATGTAGGTTTGCTTGTGCTCAGCTTCCCAAAGGTGCTTCTGTCCTTCCTGAGGAATAGAGAGAAGGATTCAAGTGACTATTTCTCAGTTCATCTTTTGCTCGTACAAGAACTATACATGCACTCATATATCCCTAAGCACCCTCATCACAGCAACATCTTAGAAAGGTAAACTGATGCACCCCACCACCTCCTGAGAAACATGTAACAAAGTGTTACCATTTGAAACCTGACAAAGGTACACAAAAAGATTAAAGGAAGTATTTTTGCAAAACTGGAGCACTTGTGCAAACATCCTTGGCTATACAGAACCTTCTTCTCACAGTTTCAATTTTTTTTTTCTCAGTTGCTACTCACACACTCAAACACACTATGATAATCTCTTCAGAATTAGTTTTATATACTTATTTTTAGCAACATGACCAGCAAGACTTACATCTGAGGTGTTTGAAGACCCATCTTGTTGTTGTCCTGCACTCTCAGTGCCATCATAGATTGTCGACTGCTGCTTCCAGCTATACTTGAGCTTCGCCTCATTGTGACTCTGCTGTAAATTACAACCCCTCAGTATTCCAGTAGAATCAGAAAATCCAGGATCTAAGGGTATTTTCTTTTCAAATGCCACAATTTTCCAAAGGCTCAGAATAAACAAGCAGACCTGTACATTGGACCAAAAACAACAAAAAAGAAGAAAAAAAGGTTAATTATGTTAGACTCCAGAAAAACATAAGAGCAGCCACAGTCTCTTAAATCAACTGTTTTATTGATGAAAGGATAAGTGGTTATTTCAAACCTACTATTTTGCCTTTCTTTCTATTTAGTCATTTCAAACCCCCAGGTTCCAAAAGCAAAAGAGCATGAGAAATTTTCCAGTTCAGTCCACTGGGCAAAAAAGGCCACACTACCACGAGTACACAAGTACTGCTTACAGCACTTCAGCCATACATCAGCTCCTCAGCTGCTCATTCTGAGCCTACCCATGCATTTGCAACTCACCTCCTGTATTATGGCACACGCATTCTGAGATAATATTATGGCTCTCTTCAGACTATGCATGCAGAATACAAATCAAACTGGAATATTAATACCATTGTCCTCACAGTGGCATTAAGGGGGATTTGAAGTAAACAGAATTAACTCAGGGAAAAAATGCCAGCTTCTGCCCTCTACAGAGGTTCTATCTCATTTGTGGCATGGGCTTAAATGACTGAATTATAACTAATAAACCCCCCCCCCCCAAATATTACCAAAACACATTAATAATATAAACTGTTGCTTCATTTTGCTTCTAGTTCCACTGCTCACAAACCACAACAGAAGTTTAGCTCAAGCTCAACTCTTAGGCCAGCATATTGATAACTTCACTGTGTCTGTGGAAGAAGCTGCATTATTCCATTACTTTAACTGGGACCAACCACAGGGAGATTGAATTTCCACAAACATAGCAAGTGATTAGCTTCAGAATAACAGAATCAGGTTGGAAAAGACCCAAGATGATCTAGTCCAACTTATGACCAAACAGCACCTTGTAAGCTAGACCATAGCACTAAGTGCTACATCCATCCTTTCCTTAAACACTCGGAGGGACACTAATTCCACCACCATGCTGTGCAGGTGTGGTGGTTGTTTAAGCAAGCTTAACACACTCACTACAGCAGTCCATTCCAGTGTATAATTGCCTTTTCTGCAGAGGATTTCCTCCAACTGGCCCACCAAAGCCTGGCACAGTTTGAGACCGTGTCCTCTCGCTTGTTGCCTCCTCCGGAGAGGAGGCCGACGCCCACCTGGCTGCACCCTCCTTTCAGGTGGTTCCAGAGTGATAAGGTTCCCCAGAGCCTCCTTTTCTGGGCTAAACAACCCCAGCTCCCTCAGCCACTCCTCATAGGACTTGCGCTCCAGACCCTTCCCCAGTTCTCTTGCCCTTCTCTGGACACGCTCCAGCCCCTCAATGTCCTTTCCTGAACTGAGGGGCCCAGAACTGGCCACTGCACTGGAGCTGCGGCCTCAGCAGTGCCGCGTTCAGGGGGACTGCCACAGCCCTGGTCCTGCTGGCCACACTGCTGCTGACATAACCCAGGACGCTGTAAGAGCAGAGTTTGAGCAGAGATTCAAGAGCAGGTTGCCAGAGCCAACACGCCAGAAGGAGAGAAAAAAACCCCAAAAAACCCCCAAAAACCCGTAGGAGCGCGGCAGAGCTGGGCGCAGCTCCACCGCGTACCGAAGGTTTTCGGGGGGACTCAGCAGCGAGGCCAACCCGGGACTCACCGCCGCCGCACGGACACTTGTCCCGGTGGGTGAGGGTGTGTCGCTGCCCTCCCACTCCCCGCAGAGCCCCGTCCCGCTCCCCGCCTGCCGTTACCGCCAGCGCCGCCGCCGCCTCCTCGCAATTTCAAATCCGCCCGCCCGGACGTCCCCCAGAGCGTCACACGGAACTGCGTCACGGCGGGGCCGCGGGCTCAGCAGCGCAGCCAGGAGGGGCGGGGGGAGGAATAGGAGGGGGGAGGAGGGAATAGGAGGGGGGAGGAGGGAATAGGAGGGAGGAGGATCGAATAGGAGGGAGGAGGATCGAATAGGAGGGAGGAGGATCGAATAGGAGGGAGGAGGATCGAATAGGAGGGAGGAGGATCGAATAGGAGGGAGGAGGATCCCAACCCCCTGAAAGGCTCGGGGGAGGGCCATGGCCGTACAGCGATACGGTGGCGTCTGCGGTGAGTGTGTGCGAGGCTCTGCTGTGCCACGGCGACCCCCAGGCATTTCTCCAGCCGCCGAGAGTTTTCCTGGGGAAAAGCCCGAGCTCTCGGTCCCTGTGTGCCCGCGGGGCTGGGAGTGGGCCTCAGCAGTGCGAGGGCCGCGGCTGCCCCTGTCCTTGTGCCTGTATTACTGCCCCTGGGTGCCGTCATAGGGAATCCATGTCTCTGTATGTCTATATGGTGCACATGTATATATATGTGTGTGTGTGTATGTGTCTGTGTGTGTGTGTATATACGTGTGTGTGTGGATACAGGGCATGCATTTGTATATAAGTTTGTATGTATGCATATATATGTGTTTATGTATAAATATATGTAGTGTATGTATGTATATATAGTGCAGTATATATATACGGTATGTATGTAGTCTACATAGCATGTGTGTAACATATATAGTAGATATGTAGTGTGTAAATGTTTATATATGTGGTGTATATACAATTTATAGATATACGCACATATCATATAGTCTTAGACATAATGAATGTGTCATAGGGCTGTTTTTTGACTTGTTAGAAGAGCCAGAGTAAGTCCATACCGTATAAAAGTATAAAAAGTCATATAAAATTTGATTACTACAAAAAAGTAGTGGTCTAGGGATGAACATAATGGAGAAACCAGCTGAAGTTAGAAGTTTCAGCAGTATGCCCTGTGTGCATGGAAATGTCTGTCAGAAGGTAGGTGCTAATTTATTACATAGTGATAATTCTGTAAAGGGAATTCTTATAAAAATTCCGACAGGACGAGGCTGCTGCAGGAAGTGTGGATGGTTGGTGAAGGCTGTCGTTTCAGAGAGCTGATTTTTCATCCTGAAAAGGGGACTTACCATGTCTGTGGTACATCGTCTGACAGAGGGATGGCTTGTGGATCATCTCTCTTTCATCAACCAGTGTGGCTATGAGATCTGTGACTCCTTTGCACACCCTGGTGGTGTCACTCAAAATACTTCTGTCACATCTACTGAAGACTGTCACAGTATTTCTGCTTTTGCTGCCACCCCCTCATCAAGTGATGGTCCTCCTTATGGTCCTGGAGATGCCAGAGAAACAGAAGGTAAAAGAACAAAAATGAGATACGTGTTTCGGGACGAGTTCTTTGATATTTCTAAGCCCCATATAGCTGCAGCTCCTGAGGAGCAGCTGTGTCAGGGGTGCCCTGAGGTGAGTCTGACAGAAATAAAGGCCAACAGCAACAGAGAGGAACACCAAGAAGGAGCAAAGAGTGACGTTGGAGATTCTTTTGCCACCCCTAGGAAGGTATGTTCTCTGTAACACAGTAAATTACAGTTATCCCTTGATCAATAATGTACTACTGATACTGTTTTGCATACCTGAGTCTTTTGAGGTAGTGTAGAAGAGCGGGAACTTTTGAGGATATTCTTGTGTCCCTCACGTCAGTAATGTGCCTCCTGTGTCTCGTAAGCAGTGGATTGCTCCTGAAATCTGATGCTGGTTGTGGTCAGATACACAGCCTGAAACTGTGGTAGCTCTGGAGATAGCGCAGATTAGTGAGTTGGGAAGGACAATATGAATTTTCTTTCAGTGTTCAGTACTGTTCCATATGGACAAAAGAAAACAAGAGTCACTGGTCTAAACCAATAAATGTAATCATGAACACATAGTTATTTTTTTTTCTTTTATTGTTAAACTGTACTGGGAACTGAAACTTATAGTATGGGCCCAAAGGAGGTATGAGCACAAACTGTGTGCTAGGTACCTTCAGATCCTTGTGCCATGAATAATTTAAAACAGCTTTAAGCCTATGTATCTTGTGAATGCTTGCAGCAGGTTAGATATTTTCAAATCTTTTTGCTTTTTTGATTTGTACTTGTGATAGAAAAAGAAATGGAAATTTTTTTCTGCTTTTAAAGATTTAAGTTGTAAATCAGGTATGTTTGTTATTTCTCCCTTTTATTTCATTGTGGAATGATACGGATTTTTTGTTGTTGTTTTTTGCTAATTCTGCAGAAACGTAAAAGGAAGTGTGTATTCAACCAAGGTGAACTGGATGCTTTGGAATACCATTCAAAGGTAAGTTGGAAAAAAATGAATATTTTGCAAGTCCATGCTACTTGACTGTGGGTGTCTGCTGAGTGGAGGGCATGGTTGCAAACAAGTTCTGTTTTTGTAGCTAGTTCCACTGGTGCAAAGAAGGAAAGGGAAAGGAAGGTCAGTCTCTCCAATCCTTATTTGAATTTGTGCTTACAGGGTAGATCTTCTATGCAGATACATGTGAAATTGCATCTGAGACATTACAAAGAGCTGGGAGATGCATTCACAAAGTAACTTGGACTGTTATAGATAGCTGAACATTATGCTGTGATGAGTTGAATATTGGGAAGTGACTGATTTGAAATTGGCAGTATAACCTGTCCTGAAGATCAGCTTGTCATTGTTTCAGGATACTATGCTGGAGTTACTCAACCCTTTTGTGACCAAATATGCTTGAAAATATCTTATTCTGCAATTGAAAAAAAATTTAATCTTTCTCTAACATTTTATATTTTCCTACTAAAGCATTATGAATGAATTGAAATTCAAGTCTGTATGCTTATGTCAGTGATGTACTGGTGAAGATACAAGTGAATTACACTGAAGCATAATCGTTAATTGTAGAAATGCAATCTGTAGGTAATGTTTGATGTATTCTTACTGCTCTCCCAAAATGTGAACCTGAACTAGGAACTACACTTGCCTTCTTTCCTTTGACAAAGGTTTTAGTCATATTGGCCTTTTTGCTTAAATCTGTTCTGCTTGAACTACATTTAGATGACTATGCTTTTTTTTTTCTTTTATATGGCAACAGTCTTGTAGTAAACATGTTCAGCTTGCTGATACAGTGTAGAGGTCCTCTGATCTTTTTTGTGAATAAGCTGTGCATGTGCAGAATCACCTTAAAGGAGAAAACTTTAAAGTTCAGCATCAACATGAGTATGAAAACGTTGAGGCTAATATAAAATCATTCAACAGTAGAAATAAGGAAAGAAATGAAGAGGTTTGATGTCTTGGAGGCTTGTGTAACTTCAAATGATATTTGGTGGATATGTGGAATAGACAGCATCTGGAAAAATCTGTGACCTCCTTTAGCCTCTTAATCATTCACAGATTAGAAAGTATTGGGTTTTTACTGTATTTGTGTTGTTAAAGGCTACAAATCCTCAAGTCAATCCAGATTATTTTGGCACTTATTTATATCTGTAGACTTGACAAAACAAACCCAAACAATCCCAGTTTTGTTTCTGCAAGTGAACCTATGAATTTCAGTTGAATCCATTTATGAATTTCGGTCAGTGTCAACATAGGGAACGGTAAAAAATATGCTGAATTCCTTCAGCAGCCATTTGTTAAAACTCCTGCTTTGATTGCTTCATAGTCAAGAGACTTTGTCCACTTTGTCCACCTGTGAGTTAACATATGGTTAACACATGCATCTAAGAAGGTATAATTTCTAAAAATATGTTTAGTAATTCTGTTAAAGCAGTATGAACTTCTCTTATCACAAACCTAGGTACTAAAAATCTATGACTCTGTACTCTCTGATATCTGGAGGTGGAACTATTAAATTATATAAAAAAATCTTTTTCTTCCCCTGCCACTAATCTGGGAATTATAATAAATCGTATTTTGTAAAACCCTCTTGTAATCTTGAAGATTCCATAATCAGAAGCTTTTGAAATCACTGTATTTATTTGAAACCTTTAATAAAGCCACTGTAACTGACAATGGACAAATGGATAAACCCACCTCACTGACAACCAAAACTCATAAAGGCTCCATGATTTGGAAATAAAATGGGTCTCTAAATTTTGTGAAGGGAAGGTGCAGAAGTGAATGACAGTGTATATAGATCCAAGAATTGTGTCATCCTGGACTGACTAATAGGCTACTTGAGAAGTTTTCCACTTAGAAAAGTTATAAAAATCAAATTCTGATACTTTAATTTGATTTATTGGTTGTACTTTTGTATTACTGTAAAATGCATAAACTTGTTTTGTGAAGTGAATTGAAATGTGGAAAATGACTGATTTTTAGATCCCAGTATACATTTCAATTAAAAATATATTCATGGGCACAGTAACTTGAAATTAAATTAGAATTTTAAATTAAACTTCAGATAATTGCTTTGAAATTTGTGTTTGGTTGAAACAATAATATTCCATGTCCGTTGTCTGAAATGTTTTATTCAGTAGTTTCTTGTTCTCTCTTTCTCCAACCTTCTAATTATTGTAACTTCACCAAAAAATGAAAACCAACAACAGAAATCATCATGGTGTTCCGGTTTTGGCTGGGATAGAGTTAGTTTTCTGCTTGGTAGCTGGACAGCTAACGCAGAGTTGATGGAGTGGGAATGTTCCAAATGAAAAATGAACCCAGGTTTTTCAAAAAGCCCCAGAGTCAACATATTGGAAGCTAAAGGTAGATGTGTTACCCAAATGTCTGCTCACAGCTGCAGCTGCTTTGTCCCTTCCAGCCTGGTCAGGATAGATCAGAAAGCATCCAAGATTGTCATTTTGAGTTTAGCATGAGGATAATGTTGACAGCAACAATTCAGACATCAGTGTGTTAAGCAGTGCTTACTGTAAGTCATGGGGTTTTCAGTTTCCTGTGCTCTGCCAGCAAGCAGGTGCACAAAGGAAGCTGGGAGGGAACATGGCCAGGGTAGGTGACCTGAATTGACCAAGGGGTTATTCCATGCACAGGATGTCATGCTCACTGTATAAACAATGGGAGTTGGCCAGGAGCCATAGATTTGCTACTGAGGGATGGGCTGGACATCAGGCAGTAGGTGGTGAGCAATCTTATTATACATCAGTTGTTTCTCATGGTCATATTTTTCTCTCTCTCTCCTGCTTCTTAATAATAAAAATAATGACAATAATTAATTTTGCTTCAGTTTTTAAACTGTTCTTATAGTAGCCGATGAGGTTTGTTTTGTTCCTTGGATTCTTTTCCCCACCAGGGAGTGGGAGGCATGTGGTGAGAGTGAATGGCTGTGTGGTACTTGGTTGCCAGCTGGGGTTAGACCAAGACACACACCTTATTATCATGCCTTTGTAGCTTTTGAGCCAATGATCTCAGTAATTGGCAAGGATCCTTTTCCCTGCCTGTAGCTTGAAGATGTTTTGATTTCAGTTGCATTCCCTGGTCAAGTAGATACGTGAAAGACCTTTGTTTGTTTTTTTTTTAATCTCCATACAGGTCAGGAATCTCATTTGGGAAGGCACTTTGCATTTAGTCCAAGAGGGACTCAAAAGTGGTTTTCTTCACCACACTACTGCAAAATTCAGTTGCAGGAAGAATAACGTTCCTCAACACATTGTCTGTGGGTTGGCTGAATTATGTGAAATGGCAAAGCAGTTTCCAGCTGTGAATGAAAGTGACCATCAAGCTATATGTGTGCTAGAAGAGGAAGCCTCCAGTGCAGAGCAGGACCTGCTTTCATGTGTTATGGAAAACAGCTCAAACTGTGCAAAGATAATTGTGTTAATGGGGCAGAAATACTTGGTACCACCAAAAAGCAGTTTCCTCTTATCTGATATTTCCTGTTTACAGCCCCTGCTGAACTGTAAGTATCTTTAGGTGTTAGAATTTACCCCTTTTCTCCTGTGTAAGAAGGGCAGTTAATGTCAAGATGACTCAATGAACAAATTTTAACATGCAGCATCACGCTGATAGCAAATGCTGCTGCAGGCTTTCAAGGTGATATTTTTGACTTTGTGCAAATAGGTAAGGACTTTGCAAGGAATCTTGAGTGGTTAGGAAATTGTATCATGAAGGGATTATTTGTCTCCAGGGGGCTCCTTTGAAAATCTCAGTCAAAATATAACAGTTTGTGAGTGTGTTCTGAGCTGCTGTCAGCATAGAAGTCACATAAACACAATGAATTGGGAGTAGCTGTGCTGCTGGGTCCCTGTCCCACAGGAGGAACCTTTGGCATAGGTAGGTTCCATGCTGGTGGTGCTGCTGTCTTGGTTTTTAGCTAGATTAGACCATGGGGAGGGATGAGATAATGCACCTTAAAGCAAATGTTCACTTATGGACTCATCCTGTTCAGTGGGTCCTGTTAGATTGGGATAAACTGGTTGTGGAACAAAGCCTAGTATCCCCCAGGGAAGATAACAGTTTGAGAGGCTGTTGTACCCAGCTGGAGGGCAACGCCACTTTAGCAAGACCACCGGTGGCATGCATGAGTTGACTTTTAAGCTGCTGTGTTTCACAGCTGAGAGTAAAAAAATCAGTGACAGGGAAATGGGGTATTGGGGTTCCCAATACCTCTGAGGGTGTCCAGCACCTCACAGAAAATAGCTTATATCAATAGCAAGATGGCTCTTCAGAGGTGTTTTGTAAAGTAAAAAGCTTTAATAATAACAAAAATAATAAACATCAGAAGAAAGAAAAAGCCGAGCACAGGTGTCAGAGAAACCTCTGACACCTTGCTAAAAACACTCCTGAAAGCCCAGAGCACCTCTGTGCTCCTCCTTAAGTACTGATTGTCCTAGGAAGGTTCTATTTGGCACCTAGCCCAATGAAATTTGCAGCAGGCTTTGAGGTACACTTCCCAAGCCAAATCAGTGCTCCTGTGCTGGCACTGAGCCAATTCTAATGAAAAGGGCACAGAATTTTCAAGTTTGGCTTCTTTGTATGTTAGAGGTAAGCTGAAACTTTTCCTTTATATAGACAACACCTGCTTGGTTGTGGAAGTGTATTCCTACAATGGGGGGATTTTAGAATAAACAAGTCCTCTGCAAAAGTGGATTAAAATCTACCCAAACCACTATCCCCAGCCCTAAGCTGACAGCATGCATCAGTCTTCAGTGCCATTCCATTAGCTTTCAAATTTACCTTCATTATAATTATTATTACTGTTATTTTTATTATCATCAGTCGCAGCTAGGCTTTATCAGACAGTCTTACAGGAAGGATGTTGGCAGTGAGCACAAACTTACCATTACTGCTCTACCCTCTAATCAGTAACTTGAGATTTTTTAATTGCCCATGAGAAGAGAGGAAGCCTATGTAACTTAGACTTTATATTTTTTTTTAATTTTGTTTTTTATTGAGAAGATATTCAGGAGGTAGAATCTTGCTATCTAAATAATAATTTTGCATTTGAAATCCAGAATCTAGCTAGTTAGCTGCTTTCATCTGTAGGAGAGAAAGAAGATTATTATCACTCTGCTACCACTCTGCAGAGCTGAGCATATAAGATTCTCCAAGGAGTTACAGAACAGTCCAAGAAATCTGAGCAAATGCTTTTGAAATCAACAACAGTGAATGTTAACGTAATGCCCTGACTGTAGACATTTTTTCTGAGTAAGTCTGCTGTCCATTTTAATTATTATTTTTCTTCTTCCCTTTCACCTGCCAAAAGAGAAGTAATTCTTGCTAGTCAGTCCACTGTAAGAATAACACCTCCAGTGTTAAATGAGTAAGATGTAGTAATCACATTTCATGAATGTCAAATACTAAGCTGTTGTTCTTACTATCAGACTTGATGAAGGAACAAATAAATTCTCTGGAGAAATAGAATTGGGGAGTTCTGGTTTTTCATGGATGTGTTCTGTATCTTCTATCCTCCAGCTAAAGTAAACTCAGCTTCTCCTGTGAAAACTCTTTCAGTTCTTCTATTCTTGTTCATTGATTTCCATTTCATACACTATGCTAGCTATCTGTCTCTCTTTACCTCCAGTATTGGAAAACAGTTTACTAGGGCTAGCTTGAAGCTCTACATGTCCCTGTTGGCCTGATGAAAGATCAAACAGGATGGGAATCTTGCATTCAGAACTGTAGATTTTCACTCAGCTGGGTGCCTCATTACATAGCTTCTGTTGGGAAACTTGGAAAAAATTTTATTTTTGAGACTTGTACTCTGCTATCCTTTTTTTTTTTTTTTTCTGAAAGTCCTAAAGATATTCAAAATTTCTTGGAGGCATCTGACACAGATCACATAAAAGTCCTTTCCTTAGGTAATCAGCCTGAAAATACTGAATTTTCTGGATATAATCATCTGAATTAAAACAAGCATGTCAAAAGTCTTTTAACTTCTTATTTGGAAAGAGCAGAATAAATTTCCAGTTTTGCTATATATCTGTTTTAACTCACAGATATTTTTTAAAGCTAATTTCCTAATTTTTTTTTTCTTTAATTTTACTTGCCAGACAAGAAAAAATATGATGTAATTGTGATTGATCCACCATGGGAGAACAAGTCTGTTAAAAGGAGTAACAGGTATGTTTTATAGTAAAATCAAATTAACTTTGTCATCGTAGCTTACAAAGGGTAATTAACATTTTAATGTATTGATCCAATCCAGGATCAGTATAACTGTGAGACTATAGCTTAAACTATATTTTGACACATGCTTGCCTTCAAATCTCTGGACTGTCTTAGGTGTTTCACTGAAATGTGTTGGATCCTTGGAATACAAAATATTTGCAAGAGTAGATCTTAAATTATCTAGCTGATGAATCTTTACGAAGAATGTATGGTTTCAGCTGTTTTGTAGGGCCCAGATCATGCAGATATTAGTTTGTAATTAGTAGGGTTCCTTCAGTGGGCGTAAAGCTAGATAAATGTTTAAGTATTACCAGGGCTAAAATCTTGCTCAGAAGTTTGAATGAGTTTTTATTTAATTTGAGGTGTAGCTTAAGCTTCAGTCTAATGTTTAGAAGAATGTGATAATGCAGCAGTAAAATCCTCTAGTGCAGTAGGAACTCTGAGTACTGTAGTTTATGAAGTCATTAACTTAAATTTTTATGGGCTTCCTTCACTGCTGAGTAACATCATGTTTATGCCAATGGAGTCCTCTTGATTACCATAGAGAATTGTATCCATTTGAAAGAAGGGTAGACAGGAAATACAACCTTACAACTTTCTAGAATAAAGTTTGCTGTAGCTTTTGAATTTTGTTATGAAGATATTGTTTGAAGATGCAGAGACTGATAAGTAGAAACATCTAGAAGCATCTAGAAACTCTCACTCAAATGTCTTTTTTGAGTATATAAGGTACTCAGAAAAGCATTGTATTTTCTAGCATAAGTTAGTCACTAAGATCCTGTCTCCTTATAAAATAAAGGCAAAATGTGGAGGAGCTATCACTGCTCAGAATTATCTTGTTGGCAGCTAATCGTTGTGAAGCATTTCTCATCTGGGTGAATCTTTTTTCCTCTGGACAGTCTAGTCCAGGAGGTATTTTGGATTTTATCCTTGTTTACTGTTTTTCACTGTGGCATTGTGTAGGGTCCTGGCTAACCACATAGTGGTTGCAGATTTTCATTAGGCAGTGTGCCAGTATTTTTGGTGCTGCAATGTGTAGGTTCCACGAACTGCAGTTTATTAATAATGGAGAGTTGCATCATGAAAAAAAAAGGTAGAACAGGACAGGATCTGGAAAGCATCCTCGATTCACTGGTGTAGCTATTCAGTTAGCTGAGAAAAGTGCAGAATGGTTTTGGATAACCTGGAGAACTTGTACTGTGGCTGATGATTTAAAAAAAAAAATTGACAACTTCTGAAAATAATTGGAGAAATTATTGTCTTTTATGACCTTTTAACTTGCCATTCAAATTAGTGTTGCCCTTGCAAGTGACTCACTTGTCATTTTCATTCAGTAGATAGTTTTATTATAAGATGTGAATAGTATTACATTGCCTAAGAAGCTACTGTTCACTAAATAGCTTTGTTCTGGGACAAAGATGAGAATATTCAATTACAACTAGTAGTTCCTAAGTGGAACATGGGCTTCTAAACTTCTTCAGAGTCACAACTCATAATGCTTTATTTTGAGGTATAGCGGAGATACGTAGTTCAGGGTTTTCTCAGTAAAGTTTATATATGTACACGAATGATTTTGTGTAAAATCCCTCAGAATTGTCCACTGGGTGTCAGTCTTGAACTGTTTTTATGACTTAGATTGTCAGGAGATAATTCTTGAAGTGACTGGTGTGTGTAATTTTTTTTATCTATTTGGGTTGCTTTACAATTTTTATGATTGGTATATACTAATTTGCTTCCTCACTATATTGGCCTAGGTACAGCCACTTGTCTTCGTGGCAAATCAAGCAGATTCCTGTACCAGCACTAGCTGCTCCAAATTGTCTTGTAGTCATGTGGGTGACTAATAGACAGAAGCACTTACGTTTTGTTAAGGATGAACTTTATCCTCACTGGTCGGTGAAAACACTTGCTGAGTGGCACTGGGTAAAAGTAAGTTCTCAATTTGTTTTGTTGCCTTCTTGGAGACTTGGAAGACTTGCACTATGACACTAAATGTTCTTAATTTATCTATTTACTACCATGTTCTTCTGTATTTGAAAGCTAGGATATAATCAGTATCCTCCTTTTTATAAAGGAAAAGGTCTTGGAAAAATATTGGATATTAAAACCTACTACTGTATATTTTTAACTCTCTTGTGTCAGATTACTACAACTGGAGAATTTGTATTGCCTTTGGATTCTTTGCACAAAAAGCCCTATGAAGTTCTTGTATTGGGGAGAGTTCAAGGAGATGTAAAGGAAGCCTTAAGGTATGTCAGGATATTTATGGTAAATGTCTTTTTTTGCAGGATTCCCTTTGTATGTATCACTTACTCATAATGCAGTATAATGTCCCAAAATCTCTTGGCTGATTGTGGACCTAAAGATAGCCTTATTAGCTTTGGAATAAGAGAGTGCCTTATGAGATTAAGGAATGGAACCCCCTGTCTGTTTGCATCTGCTGCCTTGGGGAACTGTCTTGGACAAAAGCCTTGTTGGCAGGGCTTCCTTTGCTGACAGGTTCACTTGGACCATGAGTCCTTGGCACAGGCTGATGCCATTTTGGGAATGCTGCTGTTGTTCCACACGTGAAGACATACAGGCCTACATTGTTTGTTCTCAGTGTTTTTCCATGGCTATTGTTAACTGTTTTGTCTAAAACCTCAATGATTTCATAAACTGTCATTTAATATGTTCTGTCTGAGCAACATTTAACTTCCCTTGAACTTCTCTGAAGTTTTGAATAAACATTCTGTGTGTTATCTCCCATCTGAAGTAGCTCTGCAAGAGCTGTAGCATCACGTTGGGTAGCATTCATTCTCATGTTTCTTTTCTTTTCTGATTTATATGGCAGGAAATCTGATGATGTTCTTCCAATTCCAGAGCATCAGTTAATTGTCAGCATACCCTGCAGTCTGCATTCACATAAGCCTCCTCTTGCTGGTATGTTTTGGATTTTTTGTCTAGTGTTTCTGTAGTGCAGTGGACTTGAGAGTCTCATTCTGGGATGTACCTAGAAATGCCATGATTTCCCATTTGCCAAGCAGTTTTCCTCGATGGAACTGGTGGTTCTCAACCTGCCTAAAAGTGTTCTGAAGCACCTCAGTTTTGGTCTTGAAAAATGAATGTGAAAACTAGAACTTCTTGTTCACTGTGTGAACATTTTGGGTAGACATGTAGAAAAAACGTTGCCTTTTTCAAAATTTTTCTTTTGAATACTGCAAAAACAGTTTTACAGAGACTTCATATATGAAGTTGTGACAAATGACCTAAAGTACCTTGTGAAGGAGAGAACTTTGGGAATACATAAAATAGGAAAGCAGAAACCTCTTTCTTTATTATGTCATCCTGAAATAAATGTTTACCTATCTGTATGAATTGATTATATGCCTGCAGTACAATTATGTCTTTAAATCCAAAAACATAATTATTTTAAGGCTGCTAATAAGAGGTAACAAATAAGGCATACCTTGCTTGTTTCTGAGTTGTATTTCACTCACTGAAATTGATGCAGTAATTCCAGCCAGCCAGTTAGTGGGGTATAAATTCAACTTTTTAGAGAATTGTTCTGAAGCATTTTGACTAATTTCATCAATAGGAAGTGGTACCACTTTCACCATTACAGCACCTTAGAACCTTACAAGACTGGAAAGAAATATTTTGAATACCTCTCACAACAACGATTTCTTCTTCCACCAAGGGGGAAGCTCGTGATGAGTCTGCAAATATTCCAGGTGTTTTGTATTCACATCAGAAAAGGCAGGTAGAAGAAATGTTTAATGCTCTTGAAAGGGAGAGGTGTCACACTTGGCCTTACTAATGTGCTTTGCTTTTTCTTTTCCCAAGGGGTAGAACTACTTTTGATCTGAACAGTTGTTGCATCTTCAGGGATGCTCTAAAATCTGTATTTGGGGACTTCCATTTATTAAATTACCATATATATATATATGTGCATATATATTTATATACACACACCCCTGTTAAAAAATAGTAGAAAGGACATACTTTGGTTAGCTAAAAATAGAAAAAAAGAAGGGCAGTTCTAGGAGGATCTTTTTGCCATCCTGAAGCCACATCTTTAAGAATTAGGGCTACAGCAGGAGATATATTTGTTGATTTAAGGTAATGAACAGTGGGGTGGTTATTTATGAGGCTGTCACCTAGGGTTTCTTTAGCAAGCCAATACTTAGCAGCAAACTTCGACACAAACAGGAAACTTGTGAGGTATCCAAGGGTGCAAACCAGAAGTATAGATGTATTATAGAAAATTTTAGTACAACAATTCGTTTGTAGGGCAGAATCTAGAAACCATATTGGAGAGTACTTTATAAATTATAGCCCTGAGTGGACTTTGAAAGAAACTGTCCTTGCTAATTTCTTGTGTATATTTCTTGAGTCTTCACTTGAGTGATGAGATTAGATACCATTGTGCAGCATTTGTGTTTCTCTTTGAAAAAATGAACTTGCTGTGGAGCAATATGAATGATTTAAAAGGTTTTTATTAAAATACACGTATATCCTACAGCTTTTTGGGAGGTCTGTGCAAAATATGGTTATGTAATGAAAAGGCAGACCATAAAGCAAAAGCTGATTGCTGATGGTTTGACTTCTGTGCTGTACAAGGTGTTGCTTTCATGACTAGGCAGTATTCTCAAGCAGCCAGTAGAGAGCAGCTGAGCTACATCCTAGAGGGGTTCAGAAGAAATTTGAACAGAAGCAGAGATTTGGCAAGGGGGAGAAGGACACTTGATGAGTCACACACATTCTTTATGCTTTGTTTAAGTAGTAACCAAGCCAAAAATATTAGTATTTACTGATGCTGTCTGGCACTGTTTCTTATTACAACAATAAAGGTTGTATGTTGGTACATATGTAGCCACTTAATGACTGATTATAAGAGTTTATCTCTCTGGGGGAAGAGAAAGATGTAAATTAAAGTAAGCCATCAAAAAGAGATGTTTGTGTTCCTACAGTGCATATAACCGTGAAATTGCAACTGTAGGGGTTTTTGGTGATGCATGTGCTGTGTTCAGTGCTTAGAGCTCTAATATGTCATTGTAAATGTACTTAAGCTGCTTTATGCAAATGTGTTAAAATCAAATTTTATTACTCCAGGTTTTGATTCAAATAACAGCAGGTTTTCTTCCTAATTCAATTTGATGTTGCTCTTAGAGAGCACAAAAGATACTCTTACAGATATGGACGAAGTTCTACGTAACTTCATATCACCTTTTTTCCTTTTCCTGTATTGTAGATTGATCTTGTTATAGCCATCTCTCTTTCAGTTTTTAAGCATGTGCATTTATTGTTATGAAATAATACTGTTGTGTAGGAGTTTGCCTAAAAGCACTGGAATTAATTCTTGGCTATGTTCTAACCAATTTGCATTTATTCAGCAGAACTACGCAATGAGCAGTCGAGGGAACTCCCTCCTCTTGTAGCAATGATGGCTTATTAGGCCATGTTATAAAGGTTTTCTTGGAACTAAAAAAAGTAAATGCCTTTTGTTTCCTTATGTACCTTGTAAGCCCTTGCTGTAAGACTAATTGATAGGTGCATCAGCATCTAGGTTTAACTTGAAGTTCAGAAAAGATGCAGTGCTGTAAAGGCATCTTTGAGCTGGATTTCAGATTGTTTTCTTGTTCTGCTCTGTTCAGTGTTTAGACAAATTAGGCAATAAGAACCTCTACACTGCAAATTCTTTTGAAGGGTTATTTTAAACTGAGATAACTGTGTGTTTTGTGCTTTGCATGGCTCACTGCCGGTGAAAAAGCAGACAAATATTTTCACTTTATATATTCAATTTGTCAATGCAGAACCTGCTTTTTAGGCAGTGGAAGTTGAAACAATAAAGAAACTGTTGCTTGTTTCAAAGGTAATTCTTTCTTTTGCTCATTTAAACATTTTTAGGAGCATTCATCTTCAATACGTGTTTGGGATTAGGAGTATACAGGTGTGACATGTGTCCTGCCTGACCACTGGATTATGCTTCAGAATGAAATGGGTTTTCTGGAACTGTTGTGTCTGCCAGCTGGCTTTGTGCTCACACCATGTGTCTTAGGGCATTAGGTGCTCAAATATAAGTACTTGAGTTGCTGTCATAGTGTTTGTGACACCTGCAAATGATAAAGAATAGGCTGTTTATCATCTATTTAACCTGTTTCCTGTCAGTGATATCTGTAAGTGGATAGAAGTAATTGTGTGCTGGGTGTTGTTTTTCAATTTGTTCCTGTGGTAGAAAAACTCAATACTTAATTTTTCTACTGATGGAACTCCTCTAAGCTGTTTTCAGAGGAAAAAGCCCCAAGGATTTGCTTGAGGGCTGCGGATCAGATCCATGTTAAGATAGCCTACTGATGATGTAAAGGTCGAACAAAGAAGACATAATTTGTAACTTGAACACTGATTTTTCATATTTTAAGGAAACCAATGTAATGAGATTTTAAGCCAACAAATTTCAGCTCTTTTGATATGGTAATTTCATTGCAGCACAAGTTACTGCCTGATGTGGTTATGTAAATGCCTACAATATAGCAATGAAGAATCATACTATAATGTGATCTCAGATTATATGTAATATGTCTCTTTTTTTATAAAAGCCCTCTAAGTTTAAAAAGATGCTGTCTCTGCCAGAAAGAGAGGAAGAGATTCCTCTGATTTAATTTTTAAATTCTGTAACCAAATTGATAGAAAGACTGGGATATGTTTCTTGCTTCTGCTGAGCTGATTGGTTTCTTGGCTACTCCTTTTTTGCTTTATGGTGAACCAGTCTTTGAGGTTGTTTGAATGTCCGAAGTGTGCTTTTCAAATTTGTTCTTTTAGGCATGAAAGTTTTTGGTGCCTATTAAAACTGTTTTGGATTACTGAACCTAGTGCTATGATGACATTTTTAACTTACGAATTTTAAGATCTACTGCCTCTGTGGGCAGTCTGTTCAGTGTTTCAGCACCTTCATTGTAAGCAATTGTTTCCAAATATCTAGTCTGAATTGATCCTATTAAGGTTTAAAACCTTTATCCCTTGTCCTATTGCTGCAGGCCCTGCTAAAATAATGTTTTTGCCTTCTTTCTTATAGGCCCCATTTAAGCATTGAAAAGCCACACTAAGGTCTCCCTGGAGCCTTTTCATCTCCAAGATGAACAACCCCAACTCTCAGCTTGTCCTCCTAGGAGAGGTGCTTCAGCCCTCTGATCAAATTGTCCGCAAATTATGCACAAGAAATTCTTATCTTAATGGAGCTGTGAAAAGAGCAATAAATTTTACCACTTTTTTTTATTGTGATGGGTTTGCAAAATGGTATTAAGCCGCTACTCATAAGTGGTGTCTAATTAGATGAACTCCCATGACACCAAACAGTGCATGAGTTTTCTGTCAGAATGTACATTTTCCTCTAAACCTCCCAGACTTTTCTCTTCAAATGCTGGGTTTGTTTAAACATTTTTTCTTGCCTCTAAAAGAAGCAGGTTTTTGGAATGAGATTCCTTCTGGTAGCAGTATTTTTTTAGATTAAAAGCTGCCTTGATGATAACCCATCTGAGACATTCATGTGACATTTGTTCAAGATTGGGAGAAAGGCGAATAGTTTTTTATGCCATGCCAAAACACAATGAAGCCTGGAAACTCCTATTGAAAAGTTTTTAATATATTGGAGCTTTGGAAGAGGTGATCATGTAGGTAGGAAATGCATCTGGGGTTGGCTAACACTAGAAAGGGAAGTGAGTGCTCATCTTTCTTCAACAGGAGCAATCCATGACCTCATCAGCTGGAGTCTCACATGGGGCATCTGTGACTGGCAAGCTTGATGCAAAAAGTCGTCAGTACTTGGATTGCACCAAAAGAAAGAAAAAAAATCTCCTCTCTTACTTTGGTGTATGCTGACTGAATGTGTTTTTGCTTTCTGCAATGATCATATCTGAAGAGAGCGAGTGAAGCAGCAAAATGTCGGATTTATGAGCTGTATTTTTAAGTGATAGAGATTCAGCAATCACTGGCAGATCTGATTTTAAAATGACCAAGGTATCCTTTGGAAAGGGATATATTTCCATAATTTTTCTTCTTTTATCTTCAGCAGCAAAACAAAAAACTTAACATGCAATTTTTAGTATAGATAAATTTCTCATTCATTTCTCTTTCTGCCTTCTCTGTATTGGGTGCTCCTTAAACCTTTGCTTTTCTCATGCATGTTTTTGTGCACAAAAATGCTTTTGTAGACATTTCTTGAAACCTAGTTAAGGAGTTGCTTGAACCAGCCACAGACTAAATGGCTGTGTATGACAAGTAACACATTTAACAGTAAACTCTTAGCAAGGATACTTTTCAAGCAAAATGCAAGATCTTTTTCTATCACTCCAAGAATACCAGTCATGATCAGTGACACAGTTGATGTTAGTGACAGGCATCTTTATATTTGGATTTAGGCAGTAAAAATGTCTAACTGTAAAAGAACTTGGAGATTTATGTTACTGAGTAACAGTAACAGTTATGGAAATATCTTTTCAGCAGCCAGGTTGACATTGGGGTAAAAAAATGGTTCTTGCATTTTTATAGCCCTTTTAGTGCTATAATTATTTAACTGGTGCTTCTTATTTTCTCTTAACTGTTGTCATTACAAAAATACTTTTATTCCCTTTAAAGTACAGAGGAAAAGAGTGTGGTTGTAATTAAGAAAAGGGTTTATTTATTTATTTATTTATAGAAGTATTGCCCCAATCTTATTGGAGCTAAGTGAGGCTTTAGGAGGTGTTTGGTTGATATTAGTAAAAAATTCAGAACTCATCTATGTAGAGGCTGAAATAAATCCTCCTTCCCTTCCTCTAAATGAAAACCAATAAATCAAGGCTATTGAAGGCCTTGACAGTATTGTTCAGAATCTCAAGGGCACTTATTTAAAATTACTTTCTCACTATAAATAGTCCAGCAGTTTGATGAAACCTCTGAAATTAATTTGCTGTCTCTCCCTTTTTTAATAAAATATCTATTTTTTCATCAGCTAGCATCACAGGGGGAGGTTTTACTTGTTTACTGTTGTTATTTGTGCCATTGTCATTGTTGTTGTCTTTTTTTTTTTTTTCTCTTTCACAGCAGTTCTGGCAGAGTTTATCAAGCCAGATGTGGAATGCTTGGAGTTGTTTGCCCGCAACCTACAGCCTGGCTGGACCAGCTGGGGAAATGAGGTCTTGAAGTTTCAGCACGTTGATTATTTCACTCTTCTGCAGAATGAAAACTGAGTTGGGCCTTAGATATATACCTTCTGAAATTCCACATCTTCCCAGGGGGCTCTTGAAACTAACTTTATTATTGATGATGCACCTAAAGGTAACAGAAATTAAACCAATTGCATTTTAGTTAGAATACTTTAAGTGATAGGATGTCTGTTTAATACTATCACCCCTCTGTGCAGGGTGGTCCCTTGGGGTGGTCCCCTTTAAATGCTGATGTTGTTACCAAAAATCAGTAAAGATAAAACTCCTTAACAGCAGTGTAGCATTAAGAAGCAGGCATTCTTTGTTTGGCTGAATGCATGAGGGATTATCTCCTCTGAAATATCATGTATGCTGATTACAGAGAAAGCTCCTGTTTATATACTGTATTTTACATACATATTCATTGACCTTTCTGAATAACATACAGATGATAATAATTTCTCCAAAATCATTAACATATGTTTCCTCCCTGTTGCACATGTATTCTTCTGTCTCAGGGGTTTCTTTGGTGGTTGCTGGTGGTCAGCCACCCCAAAATCATATTTGACCATCCACTGAACTGGTAAAAAGTTGGCATAATTGGGCTGGTTCCTCTGCAGTTTTCCTTCTTGGCCCTAGAGAATAAGCATTGTGTGGTTCTATAGGCTTGTGGGCTTGTGGTTTTTGAAGAAGAATCATATTAACCCACCAGGTGCAAACAATTCTTCATCTGCCAACAATGTTAGAGTGTAAGTTCATCCCTGTTCTTTTTCAAACCTCAGGAAAAAGAAAGATATTTTAAAGTATTCTCACTGCAGATATCAAAACTGAGCTGATAGCACATTGCTACCACTGTATTGTATCTCTTGTGTTATTTTTAAAGAATTATAATGTATTGTTTTTAAAGAGTCAATGGAAGTAAGCAGTTCTGAATGATACATGTTAAAGATTTTTTTGCATAACAGTGGATTTTGAACTAAAATATTTATGAAGGCAGTGTATCTTCCTACATATTTGTAGGTGTCTGTCTGCCTCAGAGAAAATTAAAGGAGCAGTGCTTGTGTTTATTGGCACATGAATTCTTAAATGACCATGTTCTATGTAAAATTATACTTTTAAAACTGTTGGTAATTCTCTCTTTGTGTATATGGTGTTAATTTTTTTAATACACTGTAAATGATCAGTCATCATCTTAAAAATTCTGGAATTTTAACAGATTATATATATTTAAAGAAAATTCTTTCCTTATGTTTTGGAACATTATAAAGCCATGCCAGTGAGCTGTATTTTTAAGCTAACATAAAATTGATCCCTTTCTAAAAAACAAACAAATTAAAGAATGGTACACTTTGTGTATCCTTTGCTGTGCTTAGATTTATTTTGAAAAATACAAGGGAAATGTAATGAGGCTTTTTCCACTTACTCATTTGCAGCAGTAGAGGCAGAGGTGCTGGACAAACTGATTTTCCTGATGGCAGACTCCTGAGTTCTGACTTTTTAGACTCCTGAGTTCTGACTGTTTATAATGGAGAACATAATACATTGCCTAACTTCTTCACCTTTGTTTCCATTTTGGTAGCCTGGTGAGCTGTGAAAATGTTTTAAAGTCAAACTTGAAATGTTAGCAGAGGATTTTTTGATAATTTTGTAATAAAAATGAAGATAAAATCTTGTGTCTTATTTGCAGACCCAGTTTCTGTATTACTGTTCAGTTTTATGTTTTGCCTGTTGGAGCAGTGGAATTAATGAAACAAGGAAAATGCTTTTTTCTCCCTCCCCTAACAGTTAAACATACTCAAAATAAGTAAATAATGTAACAGTGGAAGTAGTTACTTGGGAAAACATTTCTTGCTGCATGATTTTATTTAGTCTGTGTTTTAAACCTTCACTAGGTAAGCAATCCTACCTACAGCTACAAGGGATAGAAGATTCTTTTATTGCTTTTCGTTTTATAAGACATTCCCTACCTGACTTCTTTGGAAAGCTTCTGCTTTCCTGGTCAGAATTCCCCTGCCCTCCGAAGATGCTCTCATCTAGTACTAAATGATGTATGGGACTCAAGTGTGGAATAAATGATAACTGCTGCACTTACCTTGTTTTCCCTTTGTACTCTACAAAACAGCACAAGAAATGACAATATTGTCTGTTCCACATCCGCAGCTATGAACAACTCCAGATTATCTTTTTAATTACAACTAAAAGAAAGATGAACAGTCTTAGAGATCAGGAAACCACCTTTCTCCTTTGATCTGAGCAGCAGAACCCTTCCAAGGGAATAACCTTCTTAAGGCTGCTTAAGAATTGATGACCTTAATAATTTGTTTTTTTCTGTAGAGTCCCTTTGCAAATAGTGGCTTTCTAGAATCCTAGAATAATTAAGATTGAAAAAGACCTCTAGGATCAAGTCCAGCTGTTAACCTACCATCACTGTGTTCATCACTAAACTGAAGCAGCTGAGCAGCTACCTCCAGCATCTGGGAATCCAGCCTCCTAAGTACGGCTTTTATGTAGAGGGCTTGTGTAGGAAGACTCTAAGCTTCTCAGGCTTAGTCAAAAATTGAAGATTGGAACTTGTATCATACCTGATCCTGTCCTAAATAGTTAAAAAATAGTGCCTTGGACACCTGTTTGTTGTTCTTCCACTGCTCTGGCCATGAAGAAGACCTTGTGAATATGACAAAAGTGGTGTTCCACATCTGCAGCCAACCTGAAACCATTGCCTTTTCTCGGGAGGAGAAAGCTTGTTGCTAACTTGGGACTCTCATGGTGCTATTAGCAGTTCATAGGGTCATCTTTTAAACAAAATTTTCCTGTTATGCTTAATTCATAATTTAGATAGCCCCTTACACTTTTCCAACTGTCCAAGACCCCAGCTGTTTCTAATGAGCCATCAGATCGTTGTCTGTCTGTCAAAAGATTCTTCTGAGGCAGAATCTGCAGCATTCTGAAAGATCAGTGATGAGTAAAACCAGCCAATATAACAGGACAATTTAAGATCCAGTTTCTTTTTGTGTTATATATGTCAGTTGCACAGCTGCGCTCTGTTGTGTCAAGCCCTCTATAAAGACAAAAACTTACTCTGAAGAGTTTACAAAGTTGGTAAGAAATTAAAGAAAAAGGGAGAAGATAAAGATGGAGAAGTGCAAGACGTTAAAGGTGTATCAGCCTAGGTATTATGCACATCTTCAATGTTCCTAAGGAATTGTAAGGTTGTTTCCCCTATTTTAAATGGGATTTTTTTTTCTTTTGTATTCTGGTATCACACATACACACTCCCCCTGTTTTTTATTTGAATTTTACTTACAACATTAACAAAAATTTTTAAGCTATAAGTTCTTCTTCTGGCAGTTTGGAGAAGTGACAAGTGTGATTACTCAATAATTTTCAAAAAGTATGTTATTTGATACTTCTGTTGTTATTTGAGCAGGACAATGGTAAAAGTTTCTTTGGCTAGGTGTTCTGTACTACTTAAAGCTTTTTAACATTATGTCTTATTGCAAAAAACCCCTCAGTTACATTATAAAAAGAAGTAATTGTAAGCTTTTTCTATATATAGAGTACATCAAGTGTCATAATCAAACTTACTTTTATGAATCTTCAGGTTTGGGTATGATTTTGAAATGTCGAATTAGCATATGACCTTTACTTGTATTTTTAAACTTCTGTGAAGTAAAAAGGATTATATCAGTAAGATATGTTTTTGGAATAATGATTGCTAGGCATGTACTCCTGTGGAAACAGCAAAACTTCTTTTGCAAGATTAAACATTATTAAAGAAGTGAGGTAAGTGAGGAGGTCGTACCTCTTCATAGCATACAACTTGGAAAGGTGTCAGCAGCAGCAAAGGTTTGACTTTTAAAAATAGATTTCCAAAGCACATAAACAGCTATAAATTACAGGAGATAAATGCTACTCTGCCTTGATAACTGCATTCATTAGCCTCAACATACCATTAAAGATTTCCCTACTGCTTATTTTGGGTTGCACATAACAGGAAGAGAATGGAAGGTGGCTAGAGAATAACCAAGGGATATGAGGTATGTTCCAGTTGCTGAAGGAAGTGTTGTGGTGTCCCAGCTGGCAGGTTTTTTTCATGGAATCATAAGATAGTTTGATTTGGAGGGCACCTTTACAGGTCATCTAGTTCAACCTCCCTGCAATGAGCTGGGGCATCTTCATCTGGATCAGGTTGCCAAGAGCTCTATCCTACCTGACCTTGAATGTTTCCTGGGCTGGGTCTGCCAGTTTTTTGTAGAGAGAAATGTGCATGTGTGTGTGGAGGCAAAGCTGACCTGTTGGAGTGGTGTGAATCAGTGGCATACAGTGCTTTGAATAACAATGATATGTGCATTGCTAGAAATTGAATTTTTATTTTTTACATGTCAGTGTCCTAATGTTACCAGTTTGTGGGGAAAAGGTACTTTTTGTTTGATTAGAGATGTCCCAACACCATACATGGTTTAAAATCTTGCTGGGGGGCTCTGTAATAGATATGTTTTTGCTTGGTAATCTTCTGGAAGCATAACATTGACAGTGATAGGCGAAGAGCATAGCAGCTGCCAAGGTGTGTTCTCATGACCCTGGCCACATCTCAAAAGTATGGGAAGCCTGCAGGGGCTTGGCCAGGTGCATGGCTCCATCGATTCTTTGGCAGCTTCAATGTGCCTTGACATCACTAAAATGACATCAGAGCTGCTCTAGTGACGCCAGGTCACTTTGCTAGGCCTAGCTATGAGGACTTTCGTTGCTGGCATAAAGGAGTTGAGGTTATCACCTTGTCAGGGTTGTTCTTCTAGTAGACTGATAATTTTCTAAAGTTGCTTTTTACTTGCAAACATTATTTCTTCAACTTGCTGAACTCTTGGTGTGCTGCAGAGCCTGGGCTTTCAGCTCTGGGTCTGAGCCTGCCACATGGGCTGTTTTGGGACTGGAGAGTTATGGGCCATGCCCTTAGGGCTGAAATTCAAAATGCTTCTGGTCTTGAGACATCCAGGCATTCTTAGAAGTGCGCTGGCTGCCAAGCTGCAGGCAGAGCTCTGTAGTGGTCCTCCCCTCTGGCTTTTTGGCTTTTTAGCTACCTGTCTTATGAAAAGAAGGTCTGGGAGGGACTGTTGATGATGGAGTGTTGACACGGAAATCACAGTGCCTTCTTAACAAAAGCGTCATCTTTCGTATTTTCCCTGTGATGAGAAAATCTGAAATTTTCATTACTTGTTTCAGAGCGTTTTTATATTTCAGTTAGTAGTTTGCATTTACTTACAACAAAGTAAGTCTGACTTTTCATAAGCTCTGGGTTCTTAGCTGCTTAGTTCTTCCTTCATCCTTCTCTATTTCTCAAATGGTTTTCTTCAATCTAATATTCATTTACCCATTAGTAACTTTATTTTCTTAATTGTTTGTTACTGGATGTGCCTTTAGGTTTCTTTTAATTCTTAGGAAGGCATGTCTGTAAAATTGCATGGTTTGAATATGTTTGTTACCTCTTTCCACAAACAGCCACAGATAAAAGTGTGGCATGGGATTGGAAACATGAATCTGATGGTTAGGGAGGAATGAGGGGCTGCTTAGTTAATATAAGCAGGAGGATGGGAAGTTGTGTCAATAGCAAAATTTTTGGCTGCTGGTGGCAATAGCAAAATTGGCTGCTGCTGCAAGAACATAAGAATATGCAAGCCACATGAGAGAAAGGTATGATTTCTCTGTTGTGTTGCCTAATTTGTAAATAAAAAAGTTAAATAGAACAACAGTACCATAGCAGGACTACTTTCCACAAGGAGATTTTTATTTATCAGTTCTCTGGTGCTACCTGTTTGATAACAAAATAACAAAGTAAGGCCTCATTTGATGAACTTTATGGAAATGATAGTCCTGATGGAATACAGGAGACTTTTTTAGATGACCTAGGGAGATAGTATTCTTGGTTAAATTACTACTACTAAAATGCTGTGAATGATACAAATGCAAAATTTGAGTAAGATTTTTCCCCCCTATTTTTCTATATGCAGTGACATGTCTTCTTTTTTCCCATGTCAGTAAGTAAATTGTCTTAAAATAAAATAGCAGTATTGCTTATCACTAGTTGGAATGTTGGTCATCTGTATTCAGTTTTCCTTTTCTTGTGTAAAATCCAAACAATAACTTCTGCCGAGGGAGGAGGAGGTCAGACATTCTCGTTTTGTCTGTAACATTGCCTCTTGCCTCAGACTGTGGAGTCTACAGCCCTTCAATCACCTGAGATCAGTGGAGTACTCACTTTTGCCTGTCTTAGATCTCCTCTTTTTTCCCTTCTCTGTTCTTCTTTAAAGAGTATTTCTGTAACACATTAGTTATGAGATGAGAAATGTAAGTTATATATGAGAAAATGAGGGTCTGTAAAGAGGAAAAAACAGACAAAATGGGAAACAGTGCCCAAAATGCTGTGGAATAATGGGGATTGTACACTTCACAGCTAGTACCACTGCAGTCCTCATGGTTCTCTAAACCATTGCTGTAGACAAGCTCATACACACATTTGAGACTTCATTGTAAAGATCTGTAAAGATCCATCTCTTTGCCATTTTGGAGATGGAGACATTTTTCAACACAGGAGAGTGGGTGCAGTTCCCCATGCCAGCATTTTTAGCGCAGCAGATGTTGCACACTGCTGGTTACAGGTCAACTGCTGAATTGTACAAAAATCTGAATTTCATTTTTGGCCTTTTTTTCAGCACAAAGTATGGCCACTCATTTTCTACTATGTAGAAAATGAAATGCATCCATGGTAAAACCAGCACAAAGGCAGAAATAAGTTATAAATTTAACAATAGCTAATAATGTAATAGGCTAAAACTATCAGCAAGATGGATCATGATTTTACAGGATCAACTGAAGTTGGTAGCTAAATTTTACCAGTTTATTTAATAGCACTGTCTTGTAACAGCTATATGCTATTAATTCAGGAGACAACTTATTGGAAATATTCTTATGACACTGTTACTGCCCTCAAACTATTCCATGTGTGTTTTAAACTATTTGCGTCTTTCATTACTCTATGCACTACGAAAGTTAGGCTTAGTTCAGAAAGAACGAATGTGTCCTTTTCTGAGGTTCATGGTTCATCTATTGGTTCCTATAACTTCAAAAAGATAGTTGTGGCATAAAAATTACATTTTTCCAAATCGAAGTGACCCAGTCAAAACTTCCATTGAAAAATTTTATGAGGCCTAGAGCCTATTTTTAAAAAAAACCCATGCGAGTTTAGGTTACAAAGAGCTATTTTTGACCAAGTAAACTGTCCGGCGAAGTTACGAGGATGTCTAAATTTCTAGTAAGGTCAATAAAGTGTAGAACAAAAGAGGAATCTAAATATTATTAAAATGCTCACTGCATGATGCAATTTCCACATATATATTATTTTTTGATCCTGTGCTCTTCAGGGTTAATTGTGATAAACCTCAAAGTAAAAAATGCCACAGGAATCAACAATGTTAACATTACCTCTAGCATTATAGAAGGAAACTTTCTGGTTTTACAGTGCTGAAAAGCCTCATTTTCAGAGAATGGGAACTCTCTTACACAACAATTTCATTTTGTTGATATAATCATGGCTTTGTATAGCCATTTACATAATGATATTATAGATCTGTAAGAGAAATAGGATTATATTATCCCATAACAAAGTTACTGAGGTTTTGGCATAATATGGAGACTCTGCTTTTACATATGATTTTCATGAGAACACTCTTTAAAGGAAATGATTTACCCATTATCACACTGCTCTTTTTGAGGTCTTAAGTAGACCTGCAAAGCCTGGGCCTTTTCCTACGTGTCTGCTGGTGATAGGTGGCAATTTCACTCCAAATCACTGTGGTGAACAAACTCTTCTTTCACATTGGTAGTTTGTCTTTTCTTTTCCTCTGTGTATATATAGAAGGAGAATCACAACAAAGTTGTGGCTTTGTCGCAGGTTTCTTTACAGGACAATTTTCTTCATGTACACAGTGTGTGCACAAGAGGAAGATCTTTTACAAATTCAGAAAGGAATGATAGGCAGTGAATAGTGATTGGACAGTGGGATGGTTCCTTTGCAAGGAGGATGTGCTTCCTTGTAGTTGATCTTTCCATGGTGGTGACTACTCTGATTTGAAAGGTTGCATCAGTAACAGGAGATTCACTTAAAATGAAGATGTTGCCTCAGAATTTTTAATTCTCAGTCATAAATCTTTGCCATAAATCTAAATAGCTCTCTCAGTTTTCCAGATCTGTTCATTATGCAAAACCTCTTTGATGACAGTCCTATCAAAAACAAGAGAAAATAAATCCAAATGCACTTGTAGAGTTAAGACTCCCTTTGCAGCCCAAAGATGTAAGATGATATCTGTTATCTTCATCATTTTTTACTGTCTAGCTATTTAAGAAATGCTTACCCACTGAAGATGTAATAGTTTTCATTTAAAATCTTGGTACTAGATATTTAGTTTGAGACCAGCTGTGACACTTAAGTATTTCCTGCTTTGATGAACCAGATGATGAAATAATCTAATTAGTCTCCTCATGAGAAGCAGTCAGAAGTATGATAGCTTTCCTATTTAAGAATCAATATAATAGCAAGATGGTAAAATCTGGCAGGGCATCTGTAACATGAATGCTTTATTATGAAAAAATGAAAACTTCATACAGATTTGATTACAGAGGATTACTTATCTTCCTTTGCAATAGCCAGGGATTAGGAAGCAGTCCTTATCCTTCTGCATACTCTGTGTTTGTGTTTTTGTGACAGAAGGGAGTATGTGAGTGAGATTTAGGGATACAACTATTTAGGTTTTTTTTCTCTGAGTGGGTACTCAGAGGTGATAATTTCATATTTGCAAGACCTTTATTCTTTCTTCCATTTCTTCATAGCAGGAGTACATGTGATGGTCCTCAGCTACTTGAGAATTTTCTTGGAAGCTGATGAAATGGTGCTAGATTACACAAACAAAGCCTTTGCCTGATGGCTTCTGGTGTCCACTTTTCTCATCACTGATCATCCCTTCTGTGAATTTCTCAGCTTATTCAGACTGTAGAAAACAACAGATAGCTCCCTATAAGGCAGGCGTAGTATTTTCTAAACCATCTGTGACTATTTTTTGACTCATTTTTTCCATGTAATCCCAGCATTTTTACTCACTGCATCAGACAGCTCCTTCCATATCTTACAGGGGTATCAACCCAAACCATAATTGCCAGCTACATGTGATTTTAATTAGTGCTTTGCCTTGAAGGAACTGAGCTGCTGGTAGCAGCTAAGGGTATTTGAGTTCTCCGTCTAGTGAACGTTGCAGCCTCCTGTTACAATCCACATCCATAATCCACCTCCTTTAGAAATGAACTACAGCTGCTCCTGGTATCTAACATTTTTAACTTCTTTTCTATCTTTTATTGAGCCTTAGAAACATCATTACCACAATTTTAGAAATACTGAACTAAGTATCTAATGATTCTTGCCTCTAGGTCACATGGTATGTTGGAGTTTGGTAATGCCTCTAGACATTCCCTTTTTTCCTGCTTGTCCTAGTATAGCCTGCTTATATTATATAGCATGATATATATGATACAAATCGCTTTAGATTGAAAAGGCAAATAATTCAGGAGGCTTTCTAAAAGCAGCCAGTGCATTTATCTCTTTCAGTTACAAGTATTCCATCTCTATGTAGCAGAGCTCTGTGGCTGGGGAGAGCTAAATATCAGGTACAGTTTTCCCACTGGATAGGGATCTTTAATGTATCGCTTATGAGTAGTAACTCTTTGCTGACATTTACGGTTGCTGTTGATATTTCTTACCTCCTAATGTTTCCAGACACTGAGCCTTCCAGGAGGGCCTAAGCCGACTCTGGCTGGGGCGCATTTGCCTCCTCTGGGAAGCTGTTTTGCAGTTTTGAATATCTCAGCTATTCATAAAAAGGCAATGTGACTTTGCTAGCCCTCAAGAGTACATCTGTCTCACTGACTCACCGCAGAGATGCTGAAAACAAATATACTTGCCAGTCCTGATAGCAGTGCTTGGCTTGTTGGCTGTTTCATGCAGTTGAAAGAATACAGCCAGGCTTTCTCAGGAAGGGCTTTGGACAAGACAGGTCAAGATGGCAGAGACAGCCAGCCAAGGCAGCAGCTCAGTGAGATCAAGGGCTGGACTGCTGCATCATCTGGTTCATTAGAGGATGAAGCACTTAACTGACAGCTGGTGTCATAGTGAACCTCTTGCACCTTGGAGAAGAAAGAGAATTATTGAGTATGACCAACACAGGCTCTAGGAAGAGATGACTGGTAGCATGCAATCAAGGAGCATTTGTGAGGATATGCAAGAGTAAGAAGTCTACATAAAGTTGGAATCTAAAATGACAGGTAAATATAAAGCTTAGGATTCCAGGTGAAAACTTGTAATGAATTACAAGCTTGTATTAAAAAGGTAGACTCCACTACTAACCTTTAAAATATTTCATGAACATTTTACTTGAAAATTTGACCTATGGTGAAGATTCTCTTTAGTTTGAGAAATTAGCCTGAGCTAATTTCTGAGTTATTTTCCCAGTTTTTATTTGCAGTATACTTAGCCAAGCATGGTGCAAAATACTTAGTCCTGTATAATGTAAAAGATCAGAAAAGCAACTCAGGCCTTCAGCTGTTGTTTTTGAAGAACCATCGTGCTTACTACCTAGTAAGTGGCTGAGAGTGATGTGTGCTAAGTCACTCACCTGGCTTATTTACACCGTCTTTGGGAGCATTATTGTAGATGGAGAATGAAAATGGAGAGTTCAGAACCAGATGAGAAAAAGCAGTGAGGATTTCAAAACACTGCAATGAAGGATAATATCTAAAATGTTGTCATGGTCTCTTGTCTTACCCAGCATGTTCTTCTAAAACTCCTTTGTTGTGGCAGAGCTGGCTGTTAACAGAATAAAAGCAGCAAATACTGCAAACCACTGATGGTGGCACTAGAGCCCTATCCTTCTGTTCTCCTCCCCAGAAAGCTAATAAAGAACATCAAAAATAGATGTTATCAGGCCATCAAGAATTAACAACATGCAGCAGATGGTAACACCTACCCTTTGCTATATACCTAATTTTAGCCCAGACTATTTACCAGCAAGTTGTGGCAAAGGTTGAGGAATCCAGCATCGAGGAGCGGGAAGCGAGTAGAGGCAGGAGGGAGCAGAGAGGTTTTCTCTCACTTCTGGCCCTCTTTCAGAGTATCATTTTAATCAGTGGCTTTGCACGCCATGATTACCCTCAGTGAAATGAATGAAAGTGTTTCCTTCAGCCTCAAACTATCAACTGATAAAATGCCAGCTGAAATCTATGACATACCCATAAAAATGGAGCTATATTTCATGGCTGAAATTGAACTATCTCCCTGAAGGTGTTATCATGGGAAATGCAATTGCATTATGCAGTGTGTGTATAGGGTGGGCACATGTGCTTATGGATGCACATATGTATTTTCACTTACTGTGTTTTGTCCTTACCTCTTTGCTTTATTTGCTTTCCTTTCCTGACACTAGCAACATTGTCATTTAGGACAGGGCATTTGATACAGGGCATCTGTCATTCTTGTGATGGAATATCTAGACTGAGAGCCATGTCTTAATCACAGGCTTAACTCGGGCTCCCACCTACACTTTAGTACAAATCTCTCTGTCAGCAGCACACTTAAACTTTTCATCTGGACTTATGTGAGCTCTGGACAGATGTTTGCTGGCCCAGCGAGAGACACAGTCTAAAGTGAAGGTCACTGCTGAAAGGTGACCCAACTCAGCAATGCAGCCTGTGCAATTCAGGGAATGGCTGCAAAGCCAGAAAGGAAGAAAGATGTCAGGATTTCTCCACCTGGAATGAAGGATGCCACAGTCAGAGTAAGCAGACTCTGCACCAGATATGTTTGTTACCAGGTGGTCTGGTTTCTCAGCTGGAGGAGAAGCAGGTGTTCAGCCCAGATGCTGCAGCCTCCCAGCAAGGGACAACTGGCATTTAGCAGCCTTATATGTGTGCTCCTTCCCCTCACTGTTCACCCAGAGCAGACCACATCAACTTGGTCAGAGACTTGGCTCACGAGTGTGCACTCTCACATCCTACAGCGCATGACTGTTGCCTTGATGCTAAACAAGGGGCTGACTGGATTCCCTGTCCCAACCTGTACCCTCTGGTGTGTGTTTTCTTGCTCAGTCCCTGCTAGGTCTTTTGGCCATAGGTGTAAATTTACCTGTGAGTTCATACTGTGGGTCTGCATACGTAGGGAGGGTCTGCAGGTTAGAAGAGACCTGAAAATTTCTGATAGAGGGTGTAAGCAACAGGAGAATTTTCCTCAAAGCACTGGCAAACTTTCCTTTGCTCTGCCTTTGAGAGGGTCATGTATAGATTTAATTTATTTTTGTTAAATTGTCATCTCACAAGCTGTGTTTCCTAGTGGGAAGTTCCATACACAAGATGTTTAAAATGTTTTTCTGCTGTGGATGCTTTGTTTTAACAGCAGTTCAGTGAGAGACAAACTGCCCTGTGTTGTGCAAGTGAATAAAAATTACTTGAATCCCTGGTGCTGATGTACTAATTACTGTGAGTTTTCTGTGTTTTGTGCCTGATTCAAAGTGCCTGAAAGTTATTGGGGTTTATATTTATTATTCAACAGACTTCTCCTGGGAAGACAGCTCTGCCCTCTCTCCACTATGTTTTTCAAGAATAAAAAGCTAGCAAACTTACTCACTTTGAAATTTATATTAATGGAAAAAGGGCTGTTGAATTTTTTTAAGATCGAGTTTTCACATTTACAGTTTGAAAAATCATTCATAAGGAATCAGTTTTCTTTATAGAACTGCTGCCAATTTCACAGGTGCAAGCATTAAATTTGTGTATGGGATGCAAATACCTTTTTGTGAGTCAAAATGTGAAATGATGATTCTATCGCTTAGGTAAAGTGTAATTTGTTTCACCCTGTGAGTTATGTAGCACTGATCATTACAAAGTATGCAAGAAACCCAGTGATGGCAATGATTCTTAAATAAATGCTAACCTATGCCAGCATTTAAAGACATATGCTTAATAAAGTAGCATAACTTTGTATCCCAGGATTCTCATAGCTTCAATATCTCTTCAGGTTGTATTTTCAGAACACCAAGCAAAATCAGTTGTTGGGAAAATAGTACTGTTACAATGGAGCACCATTTTTTCTTGTTACCTAATACAAATAATAGAGAAGTGGAAAACTGCCTAACTTTAAGGTTCCTTGTTCCCATACCCCTTTATTTATGATCTCAGGAGGTTGATAACTTCTAATAAATGCTATAGAAAAATCCAGAGAACATATGGCTTTTGACTGCATAGCAAACAAAGATGCATTTTTGCCTTTATCCAGCTGACTATACGATCTTTGGGCAATGAGCAGTGAGGCAGAGTCTGATTCGCTTCCTCAGCTGCCTTAAACTGCAACAGGCCTTAAAATGCGACTTTCTAGCACTAATAGTGTTGAAATTAAACTTTCAGAGGACTCATTCAAGTTTAAAGTTTGAGTATCTTGACACACAAGAGGCAAATGCCCTTTTCTCTGAAGGACTTAATTCTGCAGCATGCTCAGGAACTCGCAACAGCCTTGAGTTAATTGAATGCAGTCTATGAGCGAAGTGTAACGTAGCATCCAGACACAATACAATATATTCAAGTGTTTGTCCATATGTAAGTAGTTAATTGATTGTGTTGCTATAAAGCACAATTCAAGGTTATTGTATTATCTTTAGCACAAAGCTGTACAATTACAAAATCATACAGGTTGCAAAATACATTTAAGGGCAAGGTAGGCTTAACTACTACATTGGGAATGACAATGAATTATTTTTCCTCTGTTTATCTTACTGTACCCTTCACAGCTCAGGGACATCATCTGGTGCTTGGTAAAATCCTAGTTTTATTTAGATTTTCTGCTAGGAGGATTGATGGTAAAAGAAATTGTGTGTGGGTTCCAAGGGTATGCATTCACGTTGAATACAGTTTACATTTCGAGTCTTGATTCTTGACCAGTCCCAGTCATTCATGTATTATGCTTTTAGCCTCTCAATAATATGTAGATATTAAAAAAGCATACAAAAATCCTATACAGGGTTTAGCCTTTCTGTCCTCTCTTTCTAAACCTTTAAAGCACTTTTCTACATGAAGTCCAGAAACTTATATAAAAGCTGAAATTCTCCTGGAAATCTTTATTCAAAAGTCTGGGGAAGTGCTGGTATTTCCAGAATTTTAATGAGATTGTGAAAGTTGGATTCTCTTTTTTCTTCTATCCAAGCATCCATTTGGACCTTGTGAAGCTCATGTGAAGACATTTAAAAGTAACACTCCATCGTATGTTCCCTTCCTTTAGGTTAAAAATTCCCGCAAAAACCCCATAGCAAATTGGAGGGGTGTTGCTGGGCTAGAAATACTGTATTTTTGGATTGGATTTCCTATTTTGTCTCCTGTTTACCATCAGTGCAGCTGCACTAAATGAGGAACAGCCTGGGGCAGCAGGCAGAGGGAGACAGGTCCACAGGGTGTGTGGATACTCCACCAACCTCTGTCACCCTTCTGGTACAGTAGTGAGGAGGAGGTGAAGGGATCAAAGGGAAAATTTTTCGGTGTTCATGAAAAAACTAAACCTCATTAAAGGTGTATGGCCTTTCTAGTGGTCAAGCAAATGACACAAGCTTTTTCTGCCTTCATTCCTGTGCAAGCATGGATATACTTTGAAATGTCCATGTGTGTGTGTGTTGCTGGCAGAAATGGCATAATATAAATTTTACAGTTGTAGCTATAACTTAAAATGGTGAAGTAGCTACAAATATTGTAACCCAGTATTTGGCATCTTAATTCCTTGTTATTTAAGGCAGACAAAAATGTTTGTGAAATGTCTCAAAAAGCCATTATTTTTAACAAGTGACTGGCTGAAACTAGAACATAATGGCCAGGAGCTTTTTAGCAAATTAAATAGCATGATGTTAGTGTGAGTGTTAGACAGGAAATACTTCCAAGGAACAACTATTTGAGGGCATTCCATTGGGGAAGTAAAGTTAATGTGAATTTTAAGTAGATTTATGAAAGGAATTTCCATGCAGAAGAATTTCAATTACTTTGTCTATTTTATCTATTCATTAGGTGTAGTCTGTCTGTATAGAACAGAATGTATGTATGTATGTATGTATGTATGTATGTATGTATGTATGTATGTATGTATCTATCTATCTATCTATCTAATCTATCTATCTATCTATCTATCTATCTATCTATCTATCTATCTATCTATCTATCTATCTATCTATCTATCTATC